>JAMKPZ010003486.1:0-27531 GCA_024699675.1 Amphibolis antarctica
TAGAGTTGAAAAAAATTATCATTAAATGCATCTTTCATTTTTTCTGGATCAAAGTTTTATGATTATTTGAAAAGATCTTGGTCTGACTTATGTGCCCTGATAATAAATGTGGGAGCTCAGGGTCAATGATCCTTTGAAAATGTCATTTATTACTCGTAAAATTAATATAATTATAAATAAATTCAGAGAACAAAGACGCCTAGCAACATATTGATAATTACACAGGAATATCTTAGCAGTTTCCAATAATCATTAATATATATTATTTGTGCAATACCTTATTTTTATAACCAACTTTAAAAATTTCTTTAACTTGAATAAAAAGTTAATTTCTAAATTTTTTGAAATAAAAAGAATCTAGATTATACTCCCATTATATGAGATTAGTTTCATGTATCTTTTTTTTCAAATATTTCTATCTATTACCAAGTCTATGGTTAAATTGTATAAATTGTAATGAGATGTACAGTAAATCGAAGAAGTTGAGACGTATTCTCAGTGTAACCAATGTGATTTCACGTAATAATATATAATATTTAATAATTTGTTAAAGGAACTCATGAACAATTTTTTATTTTCTTGACAACCATTGAAAAGAACAGGGAAGGGAATATTGAATTTGGGAAAAAAGTTAAAGGATTAAAATATTTTTTTTACAATTCTCCTCGTTGACCTATGCCTGATCAAAGATTTTATTTATTAACGGACTTTTAGCTTCAGTTTTAATTTTTAAAAACACCGAGGGTTATAGTTAAAAGTAATTTGATAAATAATATTAGACTTGTATAGTAAATTATAAGATAAAAATTTATATATAAAAATTTACATAGAATTAAAATTAGTTAAACAAACTATACCGTAATCAAGGGCGATCGAAGGGTACGAAAGAAGTGGAAACATCTTCTGGTCCACTAGCTCTAAAAATCGGAACTAGTGAATGATATGTTGAAAATTTAGGAAATAAAAATTTGGAAAGAGAAAAAGAAAAAGGAAATTGAAATACAGGAAATGAATTTTTTTTGTAGAGTTTGTCTCACGTAAATTTTGAAAAACTTTTTAAATTTTTAAATGTTTATCAAGTATAAATTTTTCTCTCTAATAAAATTTCATCACGATGTACTTCTTTGATGTTATGTGTCTTGATCTCCTTCAACTATTGTTAAACTTATGGTTACATGGAAAATGTGAAATTATGTTTAAAATATTAAAATATAAAATATTTATAAATTTTTAAATTAATTTTCTAAAATTTCTTGAACATGCACGTGTAGTTTTAATTTTTTTTCTATTTCTTAATTTTCTAAATTTTTATTTCTCAAATTTCTGAAAATCCTTATTGTATATCACGAAAAATTCACCCTATAAAAATTATTAGCGCACGTATAAGCATATTGATCAATACAAATGTATTAAAATTAGATCACATCAATATAAATCACAACATTTGAAGTCAAATATAGATCCGTGAAAAAAAGTATTGAAGATGATATCAATATAATTCACAACATTCAACCAGATCTATGAAAAAAATATTGAACTATACAGATCAATACAAGAATTCTGCTCTTTAATATAAGTCACAACATTTTAATGTGAGTCAAACAAAATAGTTCACAAATAATTTTATGTCCAAAAATATTGGAGATCTGTGTCCAAATTTTATAAGTGATATAAAATTTTAATTTTACTTTTTTTTTTTTAATATAAGACTATTTTTTCTAACACACTTGCGTTAGTTCTTCGTATAAGAGTACTTTATATAACTTGTATGTAGTATATATGGATTAAATTTAATATTATGTAAATTTTATTTTATTAAAATTAATTAATTAGTAAAAAAAAATTATAACTTAAATGTTTAAATTTTACTTGTTTTTTTTTTCAATAATTAACGGTGTATCGCCGTACGACATGATACGAAATTTTTTTTATAATTATTTAAAAAATTATACTTATTTTAATATATTTTTAAAGTTATATGTATATTATGCATGACTTAGTGATTTGAGTTTTTTAATAAGTAATACATAGTTATGAGTTCAAATCTCACTTTTTCTATCTTTTAATATTTAAAAATTATATTAATTTTTAATAAAATAAAAAATAATTAAAAATTAAACCGCTCCCGACTTTATCCAACGTGGCCACGACATGAGTTCAAATGAACCGTAAGTCGGGCCTGGGCCTCACCACGGCCCATTGACATGTACAGATGCCACCGCCTTCCGTGCACGCACCTTCTTTCTTCTGCTCCGACGGTCAGATGAACTTGTCGATTCGCAACAGTTTTTTTTTTAATTTTTTATATTAAAGTTGTAAATAGTTTATATGTTATAATGTACGTTACAGGTCATGGATTTAATAGAAAAAATTATAACATTTCATAATTAATAGTAGAACTTTCACTTTTTTACTATAATTATTAATACTCATTGAGTTAACTCAAGTTTATTACTTTACTACCCTTAATAATTAATAGTTTAGTGATTTTATTAAGATCATAAAAGTAAAAGATCATGAGTTTGAATTCTGTCGAAGTGCTTTTTACCAACATAAATTAAAATAAATTTAAACAAATTATAAAAAAATTATAATTTAACTGGCTCAACACAATTTATACGGAAGATTGTCCATAATTTGATTACAGTAAAATCTGAAATTATCCATAATTTGATTTTTCTAGATGGTATTGTTCAGAGAGAACTCAGTCAAATTTATGGTAATATTTGTGTATTTAGAATTAATAACGAAAATTATTGTCAACAATAATGAAAATAATAATTAAAATTCTTATTAATTTTTATCATTTCTTAATAATTCCAAATACACAAATATTACCTAAATGCCATTAAAAGTAGCTAATGATGAAGAAGTATTGGTAGATTTTTCGTTAGTAAACCAATTTATATTGCTACCTTTGAAGTTTTATTTTTAAAAAATATCTATATTTTTTGTATATTTCTTGATTAAATTTTGTATATACAGATTTTTCTAAATTTTTGTAACATGTGTAAACGTCTTTATTTTTTTTTGATTTTTTTTAAAAATTTCTTTTTTATTAATTTTTTTTAAATTTACTTTTC
This sequence comes from Amphibolis antarctica, assembly GCA_024699675.1. Classification (NCBI taxonomy): domain Eukaryota; kingdom Viridiplantae; phylum Streptophyta; class Magnoliopsida; order Alismatales; family Cymodoceaceae; genus Amphibolis; species Amphibolis antarctica. The sequence continues at coordinate 3,084 of JAMKPZ010003486.1, forward strand.
TTGAATTTTTTATTAATTCCTAATCACCAAAATAACGTGTTTTCTAGAATTGTAAGTTTAGATTTGACACGTGCATTATTGACTTTTATTTTGACTATTCGTCTAGGAGTAATTTTCGTATAAATGGTCAAAATACTTCATGTATGTTATAAACTCAGTGAAATTAATAAAATAAAATAAAAACTCAATAAATTTGAAGGAAAGTTAAATTTGAACATTATATAATTTTTAAGTATTTTTTTTTCATTTTTTTTTTTTTCATTTTTCTCTTTTTTCTTCGTATGTTACCTTCTCTGTATGCAAAACAAGAGGAAATAGAGATTAATTTTTCATGCGACTTTTAAGTGAATAAATGAAATTGTCTTTTTTGTAAAAGAAGATGGACACCCTCCTTACCTTTATATGTATACAATTATTTCCAACCAATTAAATTATTACATCCAATTACGTTATTTTGTAATATATTTTAAAAAAAAATTATTTTTTTGAAAAGGTCCTTAATCAAAGGGTATTTATTCAATGGCTTCTTCCTGGAACCTGAACGGTGAAAATTACGATTATGCCACTCGGTGTACTAGAAGATTTGATGAGATGATCGAAGCTTTTCACGGGCATGTGGTGAGGAGTCCCGCTGGAGCAGCCGTCCACATCGCATCGTAAGTTTGGTCGATTCTTCCTGCCTCTATTTATTCCAATGGAATAACCAGATCAAAGTGGGTGGCATAAGCCTGCCTTTTCTTCTTGTTCTTCTTCTTGCTTTCCGCACTTGTTCGAGCACGGTGGTTGAGATCTGATCCCTTAGGTTTCGAGGTAATGTGATTCGAACTGCTTTTTGGGTTTTGCGATGTATCTGAACCTGTTGTGTGTGTGTGTGTGTTTTTTTTTTTTTTTTAATCTGAACCTGTTGTGTTGCTTTGCGAATTTGAGGATAGACGATTTCCTTGATTTAGATGTTGATGGTGGTGGTGGAAAAATTCTGTTTTTTCTGGGTGGTTGGTTTGGGAGGAGAAATGGTTTTGTTTGGGAATGACAAAATTACATGCGTTGCGCATATCTGGATGGGTACCCTCCGTTATGCCAGTTGATGAACCACTGAATTGAGCCAGGAGATGAGAAAATTAGATCTGTTAACTCAGCCACTACCGAGGCTTTATGGATTTCTAAGATGATAACTACTGTTGCTTGTCTATTTCTTATCACCCCATTCATCTGCCTAAGTGCCTTTCTTTTGGAAAATGGCAAACACATTAGATATTACCCTATGGATATTTGTTTGGGACAAAATGGCAAACACATTAGATATTACTGTATGCACAACACCACAGATAATGTTTCATGGATGCATGTGGGTTTAAAAACCCTAAATAATGCTTGGATTTTCTCAATGACATTTTTCTAAATTATAATCCTAGGTGATTGCTAAAAAATGATAAACATATGCCTCCGTTTTTCATGTGATTACTAAAAAATTTAAAATACTTCGTGAACAATAACAACAATCCAAGCCATAATCTCACTACATGAGTTTCGCCACATGAATCCTTTTCTTCCAATTATTTCTATTTACCGTCAAATCTTCAATTAACTTGCATAAATTTAAATCTTACAATTCCTAAGTAGTTTTAAGTCTACATCTACTTCTTTTAATTTCTTTTGCAGTAATTAATTTCACTCCTAATTGGTTCATTCCTTGGTTTCCTAAGGATATGATTAAACCTCCAAAGTTGATTTTCTCTTATCTTCAATTGATGCAATTCCTACTTTATTCTTAATAAAATTGATTTTTAGTTTATCCCTTATAGTATTACCACCACTCATCAACAATTTTATTAAAATGTAGGAGACTCAAAAATAGGTGTTTTCGGTAAAACCAAAGCTGAATTTGATTTTGTTATTAAAGAAGTAACCAATGTCAACCAAGAACTACAATCACTTGTTTAGACATCACCTGTTACAGCTTCATTCATCTGGTCTATTCATATGTCGACTTCAATTTTTTGCAGATAGTGGAGGACGTCTGGTTTGATATTTGATCCTTTGGTTTGAGGTCCTAAGACCAGATCATGGAAAGCTATAAACAGTGGGTAGTTCATACGTTATCTGGATCTTTTAGAATGGCTCTGTTATTTTGTTACTAAGTCCAAAATGGCATCTTGGATTGTTCATGTTAACAAAGATAGCCTACCACATGACATGGGAAATGTTACAAATTAGCATCCAATTCATTTAATCTACCAATCAAAAAAATTCCCAGTAGAAATTCTTCAAAAGAACTGAAGAAGGTGTAGTCATATTCTACTTTGTACATAGAATATCTCTATACAATGGATTTACCAAGCAATGGAAAGATTGAAGAAATTCAGCAGGAGTCAGGGCAAGGAAGCACTTCAAATGCCTTCCTGGAAAGAGATCAAAACACTCATCATGTGCACAAATCGCAAGTGGGGAGATTGGATAAGGATGCCAAGAAAAATAAGTGTTTGGATATGATATCAGCCCTTGACATTAGTTCAGCATTTCAAAGTGTTGGATCTCCCAGTGAGTTGTTGTCTTCCCCTTCCATCAAGTTCCATCAGATGGCTAATGAAAGAGATGAGATTTCACGTTCAGTTATTTCTAAAGATAATGATCCCCCAAATTCCAGTATGCCTTTTGCAAGAAAAATCAACTGGGATTCTCTTTTAAACATGTCCAAAGAGTGGATCCGAGATCCCTTGAATATGGCAGTTTTTGCATGGATTATTGTTGTTGCTGTATCTGGTGCTATACTTTTCATGGTCATGACTGGAATGTTAAACCGTGCCCTGCCAAGAAAAACACAACAAGATGCATGGTTCGAAGTAAACAACCAAATATTAAATGCCATGTTTACTCTGATGGCTCTGTATCAGCATCCAAGGCGATTCTACCATCTTGTCCTCCTTTGGAGATGGAAAGGAAAAGATATTTTAAGGCTAAGGAAAATATACTGCAAGAATGGATCGTATAAACCTCATGAGTGGGCACATATGGTGGTTGTTGTGGTTCTACTCCACATAAATTGTTTTGCTCAATATGCCTTATGTGGACTCAACTTGGGTTATCGTAGATCTCGACGACCTGCCATAGGAGTTGGTATAAGTGTGTCTGTTGCCATTGCTGCACCAGCCATTGCAACTGTCTACAACATTCTCAGTCCTCTTGGCAAAGACTTTGAATATGAAACAGATCCAGAAGCACTTTGTGCTAACATTGCCCAACCAACTCCTGTCAGATTCCAATCACTGGAAAAGAAATATTCTTTTGTGGCAAGAGAAGATCATAGAGTTCCAGAGACCAGACCACAGTGGGTGGGAGGATTGTTTGATTTGTGGGATGATTTATCCCTTGCATACCTTTCTGTGTTTTGCAGTTTCTGTGTCTTTGGATGGAACATGGAGAGACTTGGATTTGGAAATATGTACGTTCACATTGCCACTTTTCTTCTGCTCTGCATGGCTCCCTTTTGGATTTTCAACCTTGCAGCAATCAACATTGACAATGAAGTTGTCAGGGAGGCATTAGGGATCTCTGGCATTATTCTCTGTGTATTTGGTTTGTTCTATGGTGGGTTTTGGAGAATTCAGATGAGGAAGAAGTTCAAACTCCCTGCAAACAAGTTTTGTTGTGTCAATCCTGCAGTTACCGATTGTTTCCAGTGGCTCTGCTGTTGCTCTTGCTCTCTTGCACAAGAGGCCAGGACAGCAGATTTTTATGACATAGTTGAAGACAAATTTTATTCAAGGGAATTGGTTAATAGTGCATCGGTTTCTTTGACACCTTTGCCACCTGAGGGCAGTTCACCACTTATAAGATCGTTTCCTGGTTCACCTCTCCTGGGAAATTCAAGCGCTTCTGTCTGGGTTGCCACTTTTGCAAGTCCCAATCCAATTTCTGTAGCACACAGTGCGGATGTTAATTTGCCCGTGAAGGGTATGTCAAAAAGAGAAGATGTGGATACCACCATGACTCCACCAATTCCACCAACAATACGACGAGCAAGTGGTTTATAGGGTACTTTTACAATTATAATAGTGACAAAGTCTGCTGGTATCTCCATCGGGCTTTCAGCTTGCCGATTAGGGTATTGCTCATCCCTGAGAAACCAAACTTGCTTATTGTAAAATTGGTAAAGAAGAAGTCCCGAGTTCTTGATATTTTGAGTTTGTTTACTATGTCATTCCCAATCAGTGTAGCATGAACAGTTTCAGTAGTTGGATTTATTTCTTAGACATCATGCAAGTAGTATATATAATTGATTGGTTGTAAAAAGATTGACTGATAATTTTAGGTGTCTTGCAAATTTGAAGACTAGAAATTTTGCATTTTTAGGGTAATGGCATTTTCTTCTCACCATCTTGATACGTGATTTGTGTGATCTATACTGTTAATTGTAAAGGAATATGACCAAAATATTCTTTTGAATTATTATTGATGATGTTGGATTTTAAATTCAGGTTTTTTTCCTTCCAAGTATTTATAAAAGTGAAAAAAACAGCTATAAACATCTAATCTTAACAATAAATACGTTAGCCTAGACTACCATAGAAATCCAAAAAATCATGGGAAAAAATAATCTCGGAATAAGAGGGAGTAAGATTTATATTTATTCTCTATAAATTCCTGTCAATTCTTAAAACTACACAAATACTAAGAATTCATAATTCTGTTTGATTTCATTATATACATAAACATATCATCTGCTGCTAATTTCAATTCCTCTCGATTTCTAAATTTTCGTCTTGTTAATTCCACGTGTACAAATAGTCTCCTGGTTGGCTTGCCCTCCTAAAACAAGACAACGTTAGGCACATCCATTCATCCACTTCAATCTAATTAGTTTGAGACGGCTAAAGGTGAATGTTTCTTTCTTTCTTTTTTTGCCAATGATAAAGGTAAAGGTACTTGATAAGCAAAATACGACAATTACGGAGAGGACAGGAGTAAATGCATTTCATTAATTTTGAAATTCGAAATCAAAGTAATTAAAATATAACATAATTGATGGCCAACTTTCCCGCATAGGTTTGGCATGTCAGCTTGAACACGTAAGATCAACAAAATCAAGGAATGAGCAATTAACCAGCTGTGTAATACAACAGAAAGGTAGAAGTATGAATAAAAGAATGCTGCTTGAAGATGATACACAATCATTATTCACATTATTCACGTCAAAGATATCAAGAAGTACCCACCGACTTCTTTGTCATTAACCAAACCACATGCAGTAATTAGAATGAGCAACACAGCTGGAACAAGTTGGCAATATCACAAGTAAATTTATCTGGACACGTCTGCTTCATTAGATGTGACCTCTGCCAATAATTCATCTGTTTCACGTCCCATCTATCCACCCATGAACATACGTAAACATGAATTCCAGAATATGCAAAGCGTCGAGTGATATCATTCATATGCCTAAAAAGGAGTGACATTGTTCGTTCATCGAGGATATAAACTCACCAGAAAATATGTCATCACTCGTTTCTTCCAGATGCATTGTTTGATGGCTGCAAGGAACTTCTTCTCCGGACCATGTCTGCGGGTAGAAAACACTGAAGATTGGAAGGGTACCAAACAATCTTCTCAGTCGCTCCAGTAGTCACGATCTAATGGGGTTATCAAGCCCGTCCCGGAACTCTCTTCCTGCTAATTGAAGCAGTATGATTAGTTCTCTTTTTTTTAGCATGGTATAGACAAGTGTCAATTGCAATAGCTGGAAAAAAAGTCACATCTGTGCTTCAGGTATACCGGCCTTTTCATAATGCAGCAAGCAAGTTATCGACAGGAAAAAATGATTTTAATGCGCTTTCATAACAACTTAAACAGATAACAGTTTCTTTCATTTGTCCAAGATACGATTAATCAAAATATTGAAAATGAAAAAATGGTGAAGATGAGGAATTCTTGAAATGAAGTCTATATAATATATTCATTCTTTCAAGCAAATAAACACCAAATATATAGAGTCACAGCATCTAAGAGAAATAAATCGTCTCAATAAATCTTCTTGATTTCCGAAGTAGAAGACTTAACAAAATGATGTTTTCAATTGGAGCAACATTCTTTAGTTTGTGAATGCAGTTCCTCAACATGGACAGAAGAACTGGAGTCGGGGACACATTTTAGATTTTGGGAAGTGTGGTTTCACAGCATGGTCAGGGAGTTCAGAAATGTAATACAAGCATGGTCGTATTTTTGTACGAGACACCAATATGAAGACTATTCAAAATGCCTCCAAGACTCCAATCATGTGCTCTAAGAACTTTTTTTTTTTTTGATTTAGAATCAAAGAAGAATAAAAATGGGGAAGGTTAATAGAATAATAAACCCAATTTGTTTTCCTTCTCTTGTTCCAGCTAATAGCATCAATCAATACCAGGATCCAAGTAGACACATCTATTGGAGTCAATTAAGAGCAAACATGTAAGCTACTATGATTTGGAAAACCATTATTCAGAATTCAAGACAATTGTCCAAAGAGGCACTAATATTGAAGAGATTCTGGTAACAGAAACATAAAACCTCAGCCACGACTGAATTGGGTGGTGACCAAACTACAATCTGTCTATCATTGCTTCCTGTATATAATTCCTGAAATACGACAAAAAAATAAAATACAGGTTAAATATATATTTAAGAAAAATTGGGATATGATAAGATATAATACACCACCTGATCTTGTGAGCTAAAGCGGCAGCAATTTACAGGCTCATAGTGACCACTAAAAGTCTGAAGCACGACACCTGTCAATGTATCAAAAGCCTGAAAGTTTGTTGACAAAGTCAGAAAAGAAGTTCACTTCAAATATTTGTTCTCCCTGAGAAGGAAGCAAATACTTAAATATATAGGACCTTGACAGTTTTCATGCATGGAACAAAAACGACAGAGGAATCAGGAGTGACGTCCATCTGTAGGGATTTGCTAGTTTGCAAACGTGTTGCTTCAAAATTCACCAATGTGTTGCAGCCAGATTGGATATCCCACATACGTACTCTCGAGTCAGACCCTGCAAAGATATGTTTCATAATTGCCAATAAGTAATTACATGGAGAATTACAAGGCCATAGAAAACAAGAGGCATCTAAAATCTCTGCAACCATTCCCAATCTTTGGCTATGTAAGAAAATGACAAATATCCATGAATACTTACCAAGCAACAATAGTAAATCAGTAAGACCTTAACCATTCTATGAAGGGCTCAATAACAAGACTCCATCATCTCAATCTAATTATATTTGATGCTTTACACCATTTACTAAATCATGCAGGTTTACATCCCTATTTACATTTTTAACCATTTGTTGTGATAAATTTCAAACCAGGACATATTTTCAAATTGCTATAAAATCCAAGCAAAACATAAACCAAGATAATTTTTTAGTTATACGTATAAATTACATATACAAATTTCAAGTATATTTTCAAATTCCAGTATTTGTTCAAAAAAATTTATCAATTGGCTCCTTTAAAAATGATGAATATTTCACCACGAGAAATTTGCAACACAACTCAGGAACATAACTGCAAAATCAAACATAATGACCTGAACTAAGAAGATGAAAGCCATCTGCCGTTGATTTCAATCCAGTCACTACACCATAGTGAGCTATTGCACGAACACGACCAGATGACACACCAGGATGTAGTCTTTGTCCTGCAGGAGATTTTATTAAAGATCCTGCATGGACTGGGACTTTCCTTGTGCTTTTGTTAACAGTCCTCATTTTCTGAGATATCAAAAATACCTTCAGGAAGATCCCCAGAGAAAATGGACAATGACCTATAGATAAGAATAACTGTCTAGTCTTTTCTTGATAAACTTCAAGCTAATGAGAACTCAAAACAGATTGTTGAACACCTCAATTTAGATCTATTTAAAACCAGTTAATATTGCATGTGCTGTGGAAGAAAGAGAACACAACCATGGCAATTTTCAGAAAAAAAGAAAACAATCATAGCTTTTCCCTATCAAAAAAATATTAAACGACCAGTTTAATACTACAGAACATCCTCTTTTAATCCCAACTCAAGTTAATGCCTAATAGACCATCTATCCAACAGTCTGCTGTGAACTTCATGATGGATGAATTAATTTTATTATCATAATTCTAAAGAAAATCTTTCAATAAAATTGTGAATGCTAATTATTACTATAGAAAAAAATAATATGAATATTTATTGAATCCACTGAAAATTTGAAAGTTAATAGGCATCAAACTCCAATTAGAACTTGTGTTAGAGAACCATAAGAGTTATTGCAACAACTTTCAATCATCCAAAATCTGTCATAATACATGAGGTTGGTTCCATAACCCCTTGTTAATCTATCCCTTGCCAAATACGTTATTTTCCCTTGAATTTAAAATCAATGTTAAAGGGTTGCCAGTAGCCAACACAAGTCAAGAATAGTCAAATGATTGACCTCAAAAGTTAACCTAAGAAAACACCGAATTAATAACTATGATTTCAATCACTGACCAACCAAACATGATAATGTAGACATTGACAAAAAGAGGGACAACAAGAAGGATGCCTAATTTGAGGTCAATATCATGAAACCAAGAGAAAACAAATAGGTGAGGATCATTATCTATGTTTATGAATTGGAGACAAGAAGTTTCTTATCAATATAGCTTACAGAAATTTAAAAGAGATTTTACTTCTTTTGAAGTCCCTTGTAAGAGTGGTGGACGTCTTCCTTGCTGAGATTGAAATTGATCTACAACACGATAACATGCTCCACTTCTAATATCCCAAAATCGTATTTCACCATCACATCCCCCAGTCATTAAAACCCACTCGCTTGAAACCGACCATTCCACACCCATTATTCCATCTGTCAATATAAATAAAAAATCATTTTAGAACTGCAACAATCTAGAGAGAGAGAGGGGGGGAACAATTGAAAAACATCAGTTGCATTGGTCAAAGTGGATACCAAGCAACAATTTCCCTTATATACAACACCCCATGCTATAATTCTACCATGTGGTGTTGACTACATGAATCCTTTTCTTCTATATATTTTTATATATAGTCAAATCTTTGGTTAAATTATGCAAGTTCAAACCTTTTTTTACAATTCCTAACCAAGAAGTTTTAGACTTTCTTCTACTTCTTTTATTTTATTTTTACACTAATTAATCATTCTCTTTTAACTGATGTATCTTTTGACCTCCTAAGGATGTGATTAAATCACCAAAGTCTATTTTCTCTAAACAATTCCACTTAGACAAACTAATGAAATACATTTGCAAAATGCATGTTAAGGAAATTTTTCAAAGGTTGGTTGCATCAAATTTTTAAATAGAAAATAGGAAGAACAAGTTCAATAAATAAGGAAAATAGAGGAAATTTATCGGGTTATTTTTTGATAAGAATTATTTTTGATTTTTCCGAGCAAAAAATGATTAGAATGCTGAAATTGATAGACTGATTAGGGTTAAGGGTATTTTTGGCCTTACGTAAGCATGCTCATGGAGGGGGCTTCCGTACAATGGATGGTACTAATCTCCATGACAAAAATTATGACTTTTATTCATCCTCTTCATCATATTGCAAACAGAATAGTTCATAGTACGATATTATATGTTTATCTTATTAAGGAAGTTACTAGCATACCTAAGAACAGCTTGGGACCATATTTTACTTACCAAATGATTCATAGTCTGTAAAGGAATGATGACTTCAGCATTTTAAGGAAAACAAGGTCTTCAGTTGTGTCTCCTTTGAAGCAACTTCACATTAGCAGGATATTTTTAAGATGGCAGAACACGTACTGCAACCATCTTAACTCATGTAACTAAAACTGGCAAAATATGGAAATCTACTATAAGACTAGAATGATTTTTGTTCTGTTGGTATAGTTAATAAATGTTACACACAAGATAACTTATTAATACAGAAACCTACTGAAATCAAATGAAAGAGGGAACAATTCACAATCATCTCACCATGGTGACCGGACAATGTATGGGTGAATGCCCCTGAAGAAATGTCACACAAGCGCACTTGAACATCTGAACCTCCGGCAGCAATTAACATGTGTGATGTGGCTATTGAGGACATAGAAACTCCATGAACCTTCCCAGGCATTTTGAACTCTGTCACAACCTATCAATGAAGGAAAACATGCAAGAGAAAAAGTTAAGCAAACTGTGGAAAATGTTAGCAAAACCATGCGTGTAAATAGTGATACCAATGAAAGAGAGTGAAAGAGAGCCATACTTGAGTGTTGTTTGTATCCCAAACTTTGATGTAATGGTCAAACGAACCCGTGACAAACAACCCTGTGTCAATCGGATACCATAGGACAGATGACACAGCATATTTGTGCCCAAGGTTGTGATGCTTGTCAACCACAAAGAGGCACTTATGTCTTGCGATTAATCCGCCCAACTCATCATCACTAGCCTGCTGAATATCAAAGACGGCAGCAGAACCATCTGATGCACCCGACAGCAGATACCGACTCTCCGCTGAATCAATCTGAAATCGTTGCTCAAAATCCAAGGTTCCGAGGATGGCAACAACGTTTGCACATACAACAAAATTCACGTAATCAAGAGCATCAGAAAAAAGAAGAAAGAACGAGGTATTGTTCCGTGCTTCTACACAAGGCGAGTTCAAAAGGCTACTAATGGAAGATCGAACCTGAAGGGAATTGACGGCGCCGCGATGAGGAGTGACGATCTCCTTGCGATTGGAGATGGCAAGAGTGGCGATACGATGAGATCGTATGCGACTGGCGAAGGTACTCGAGCGGAGCTCGCCCACTTCTCTTTTCCTGATCTCTTTCCACATGTCATGCGGAGCGTCCCATGGCGTCAGGTGCGTTGCAGAGAGATTATAAATAACAGAAAAAATAGAGTTTTTTCCCCCAAAAAAAACTAATTATTTATAAGTTGGAAAAAAAATATGATTAAAAAGTAAAGAACAGGAGAGTGATTAATTAATGGTATAAATAAGGGATTATTAAGTACTTTAAATTTAAATATGATCGAGTACTTTACATTTAACGTAGATATTCGTGGTTAAAAAATATTATAATTCTTCGTAACTTAAAATTCATCAAAATCAAATGATTAATAAAGAATACTAACAAGTATTCTAAAGTTTAAGTTCACTACATTTCTTTCAACGTAATATTATATATTCTAACATGTCTTCGTGCTTGTAAGTCTTTCGTAAAATACATGTTTTACAAGTGTTTTATGTGTAATGTATGTAAACTAGTTCTGATAGCATAATAAGATTTACCTTACTAAAATCAATTTATTAGTGAAAAAAAACTCTCGAGTATTTTAAAGTTTAAGTTCACCATATTTTTTAATATATACAATAAGAACATAAAGAAAAGAAAATAGATATAATCCGTCACCTTTTTTACAAAGACTCATCTATTATCTTTAAAAGTTTGTTACCTATTAATTATCACGTCACCTAATAGTACAGGTGATGGATTCTCAGAATCTACCATCTATTACCTAAAAGTATTTCAAAGTTTAAAAACTTGTACGACTATGCATTTGTTTTCAACTGTAATTACTTATTGTAGAGTTAACTTTAATAACTGTGAATAGTTAAAATTGATAATAATAAAATAAATAGTATTAAAGTAGTATAATAAATTATGTGATGAAAATTTATATATAAAAATTTATATGATAATAATAACGTATAAATTAAATTTATATAATCCGAAACAACTAAGATTACATGGATATTTCAAAAGTATTAATTTTGACAAAAGGAATGCAGGTAATCCAATTTGTACCGACGCCGGTACACGTACGCGTGCATCCACCACCTCCCCCTTCAATAATTCACTGAGCTTTCGGTGTCAAGCTTTGTTTGCTTCCGAAACCCATCGCCCATTTGCGCAGAAGATCCACCTCCGCTAGACCTGCCTGCGATCTCCCGCCCCCTCGTGACTTCTTGGTCTAAGCGCTCTTTCTCTCTCTTTCTCTCTCTCTCTCTCTCTCTCTCTCTCTATATATATATATATATATATATATATGATGAATAAGAGTAGATCATGTGGATTGATCATTGGCCATGACATGCACGCACCAAACTATTGATTTGCGTAGTAGTTGTTTTTTATGTTATTGGTAATTTTTTTTTGCTGCGAAGAGAATGTTATCGAGAAAAATAAGTTTATAACGAAATTGATGAGTTAAATTGATATTTTTATATTATTTGTAAGTCTTTTATTATTGATTAATTAATTTTAATAAGTTAAAATTTACACGATATCAAAAATTAAAATTGATAAATAAAATTAAGACTCTTGTATTGTTTGTAAATTATTGGTGGTGGTAGAGTAAAATTAAATATAATAGAGCATGTAAATAAGGTGATTAAAAAAAATCAATTATAATATGTCGGTTGACGTCAGAGCAAGTGCACGCATACTTATCCATCACCAATCATTGGTTAAACTTCAAGCAAGCAAAAGTCCAGGACGGAAAGTTAGGACTCGAACGAATCTGGATGGTTGGTGTGGAATCGAACGGTCGGAAACGAACGGCTCACGGGTCCTCGGCGATGCTCTGGAGCTGCTGTCTCCACGCGCCCACCCTCGCAGAGCCCCTCCGTCTTCGCTGCACGGGCCCGGCGGTGGGCGACGGCGACGCCCCACGACGGTGCTCCTGACGAGGACCGTCCGACGTCGGTGCGACGGACGTGATCTTCTCCTCCTTCTTGTGGCTCTTCTTCTTGTGGTCACGGAGGGATGAGATGGGGACGAGGAAGTAGATGTGGCCGCGCTTGAGATCGGAGTCGGGGGACACGAAGGCGATGCGGCGGGCGACGTCGGTTGTGGTGGTGGAGTAGTCGGAGCATGGCTTGGTGAGGACATGGTCGGGGTTGGCTGCCATCACCTCCGCCGCCGAGACCGGCTGGCTGTAGTGATCCACTTGGCCGTTGATGTGGACGATGCGGATCACGTCCAGTGCTCCGAAGGGTAGAATGCAGGACAAGCAGCACCGGAGGCTGTTTCCCATCTCTCTCTCTCTCACTCTCTGCCTGCTCTGATATGCTTATATAGAGGAAGGTGGCGTGGGTCAAGAGAAATCAGATTAAAGGGAGCAGTTTGATTAAGAATTATAATTTATTTAAATTAAAAATTATTTTTAATGTAATAATTACGTAAGGAATTTCTTTTAAAAATATCTTAAAAAGATGTTTGATATAAAAAATTTAAAAAACTACTTTATCTTGCTTTCCAAGTTGTAAAGGCTCTTATCAACCAAAACCTGAGAAATTTGTCGCACACATGTGACCTTCGTTTGTTTAGTTAATTTTAATTTTATATAAATTTTTATATATTATTATTATCATATAAATTTTTATTTTATAATTTATTATACAACTCTAACATTATTTACAAAATTATTCTTAACTATTAAAATTGAAGTTAAAACTAAGGCTCTGTCAACCAAAAAATGCGCCATAGTTGTAAATTTATAATAATAATAAAAAAAATTAAAACTTAAGATGTTAGAATTTAAAAAAAATCTCACAAATATTAAACTACCACTCTAATAATGATCAAATGGATCTTAATTATGATGTGGTTATTGTTTAATTGGATTGGATTCAATCATGCATATTCATACGATGACAACATGTCAATGTCACTCAAGAGGTAATCTTTTATCTTCTTTGACCGTAATGTCTTGTCAATGTGTTCTATAAATTATTTTTTGCAGGACGATGAAAGATAGAATTAAAGATTTATTTGATTAGCATGCAGCTGGCATGGTAAAACACTAAAACCAGATAATATTCACCATCTTCCATGCTGTTACTGCTGTAATTTTGGGTACATCTGATAAGAATTTTATTTATTTTAATTTTAATTAGAATAATTTTATTTATTTTTATTTTAATACATTTGATTTAATTTGTTGAAAAAGTCTCGCAAGTGAGATAATTAAAGATAAGCTTAAATTTAATTATATGAAGATGAATTGCTCTAAATTAAAACTGTTTGGAGTACATTTGAGAAAAACTTTAACTTTAAGAGTTAGAATGAAAGTAGAGTTACTAAGAGTAGTAAAATAGAGGAAATTGAAGTTACGTAATAATTAAGTTAAAAAAAAATTATACGTTAAAATTTATATAATAATAATGATACGTATAAGTCTGTATAAAATTAAAATTAAAATTTAAAAAGTATTTCCCAATGTGTCTCAAAGAATGAGGAAACTGCTTTATTTGTTGCAAGTGGAGATGAAAATATTGTCTCACGTGCGTGACACCCCCTAAAAAATTGAAAGATGATCAAATATAATATATCTCATCTTTATCTATTCTATATAGATAATCATATGTAATTGGTATATTGATATATTATTTTATAAGAAAACAAAATACCAAACGTACGTGCCTATCATTTGTTGTAAAGTTTTTTAGTTATATTTATTGTGTATTGTATGTAGTGATATACAGTGAATTAATTAAATAACAGTTAAGTATATAATAAATTATGAAATAAGAATTTAAATATAAAAATTTGTAACACATATATATGAAAAATTGTAAAGAAAGAAAGAAAATCTCCCCTAAATGAACTCATAGTTTGATGAAGTGTGGTTTCGCTTGTTTTTTCCTATTTCATCAGGTAAATTACCATAGAGTTTAATTTTGTTTGATGAATTTTTCTTAGTTTCAGATCTTCACAATTTTTAAAATTAAAATACCTGAACAAACAAAACTTTGATCATATATGTGCCCGTTATGATTTTTCTTGAATGTGTTACGTGTTCAGATCATCTCCACATAAGGTTGGATGTCATATATCACGTATTTAATGTTCAAATTGGACAAACATATGGTTATAATATATTGGGGGTGGATTATATTGTGACCAATACATCCTTTTTTCATGCTTTTGTTTTTTTGTTTCTTCAACAAAGGACAGTAATTAATGTTTACGGTTCATTAAGCAAAAACTAGATTCAAATTGTACAAAAGCAAGAATATGTATTATTGTTATGTTTTTAATTAATCAACTTAATTAGTTGATTTTTCTTTGTTGAAGAGTAACAGATCTAAAACTCGGATTTACGAAGAAGAAATACAAGCTAGAGCAAGAAATTAAGAACTTATTCTAGAGATCTGATGATCTAACGTAGATGAAAATAAAGAAAAATAAAATCCAAATTGGTTCAATATTCACGTAACATCGATATTGTTGAAAATTTCTTTGGTCATTATGTATACAGGCAATTTGATTTCTCAATGATACATGCATGTGTGTGACTTCAACTTGCCTCCCAACTTGTACTGTTTTTTCTCCTAGTTAGGTGGCAATTAATTAAGCTCACTGTGTTTTTTTTATGTTCAATTTATTCGTGAAAGATCAGATTCCATGAAATATTAAATTGTTGCAGTATCATCGCAAAATAAAAAATATAATACCCGAATCAATTATCATTCACTCGTTGTATTTCTATCTTTCTGTTTCATTTGTTAATGTAATCGGGACGTAGATTTAATTCTTTATAAATTTTAATATATCACATCACTGTACAGATATATATATGTATAAATTTTTGTCTGGTAATTTAGTATGTAATATTAATTTATTTATTTCACTACTTTTAATTTAAACTTTTCGTAGTCGTTGGAATTAAAATATATCGTTATGTTTTCTTTTATCGATAAAATCATACAAATTATCGTACATATTTAATATTTTGAAAGCATTAAATAATAAAGAAGAAATCGCATCTGAACAAAAATTACATTTTAATCAAGATTACCCTAAATTTTTTTAGCTTTAATGGTTTAACCTCACTCTACTTTAGTATTCATGTTGGTAAACTTGTTAATCTAATTTATCATATTATTGTCACGTACAATGTTGAACAAAATTTACATATTGGAACTTTTTTTAACTTAACCGTCTTCTTTCATCTCGTACGTTTCCATTAATACTAGAAATTTATTCACAAGTAACATAATAAATTAGAATTGTTAGTAAATTTTTAGTTATTGATAAAGATAAAACGAAAAATATTAAATTTTACCTATTTATCAAATCAAAAATTTTAAATTATGATATCTATTTTATAAATATCGATGATTAGTTGAATCAACAATATTTAATTTTTATTTTTTTGAAATTATTATTTTTGAAATAATTTTAAGATCATATGTTTCAAATTAGAGATCATAAGTTCAATAAAAAATTTAGTAATTTATTTAAAAAAATTTGTTAAATAAAAAATATTTACTCAAATGTAAATCTCTTGTAAATTTATAACTTTATGTCTACAGTTTTAACACGTAGGTCTCATTTGAGGTCAGCTTTGGTCAATTTTAGAAATTAAATAAAATTAAAATTAAAATTAATTTCGTAAATAAAGTAAAATTTATATATTAAAAATAATTTTAAGGATATAATGAAAAAATTGAAAGACGAGGATGTATTGTTTTGAAAAATGTCCTGCCGGACCAAGCGGTAAGCTAATCGTCCACGGCGGGCCTTCGTTCCATCGTCGTCGCTGATGCACCAGCCCTAGACTCCGGAATCCCGGAAAGCTCAGCTCCGTTCGCAGCAATGGACGACGACGCTGCCGCCCACAGCGCCGTTCGCCGCATGTCGACCAGGTCTCGTAAAGTAGCCACCAAGATGGCGGCTGCCCTCGCCAGCACCGACAATAGGACACAGGTACTCGGATTCCACTCCCTCCCTCCCTACTCCGCTCCCTCAGGCCTCACGCAACGGTGCAATCTTCGTTTGGTTTGAAATGGGACAAAAAACTTGTGTTTGTGTTTTGCAAAAGACTGCACTTGCTCGGCTCGAGGCGTTGGAGAACGACAATGCTGCTGTGGAGAGGGTAGAAATTATTGATGATGATGATGCTTCTCTTGACGACGAGGACGAAGGTGTGCTGGAGTTTTTATTATCTTCCTTATGATACCTGATTTTTAGGTTGATCTTTTTTCGTCAAAAGAATGGGCTTTTTTTTTGTTTTCACGTACAGAATGTTTCTCCTGTGATACTCTAACGTTCATCGTTACATGTGTCGAGGGTTTTCGAATAAATATTCCATCCACTATGAACTACTCTGGAACGTTGAGATGCGTGAATTGTAGAAAAATAATGATAATGTCTTTTGTGCCGTGATTGCTGATAATTGTAAACCGAGTGACAAAATTTTCGTGTAAAATATATTTAAACACTACACAAGGAACCTAAACGGTGCGGTAATTCTGTGTCACAAACTCATGCTTCTTGAGATGTTTTTGCAAAATGGTGAAGAATGAAAACGCAAGATCTCTTTGGAAAATATCTTCAATGTAAGCTCGTTTAATGTTCGTCTACACTTTTTACGTTTTACTTTGGTAAACAGATCATGCTCATGTGTACCGATTATGATTTATGAATTGTCTCACCAATAAAGCATAGCTTCTGTTATTTTGCAGCCATTCTTCAACATGCAATTTGGATGTAGTTTCAGTTTACAATAAGTATCTTTAAGCATTTTAAACATGGATTTATTTTCAAATTAGAGTTATTCAGAAGGATACACATATGTCTGTCACATAATGCATTGTCATACCCTTTTTAAAAGAAAGCATGGTGATACAGTATAGATATTACACCAAGGCTTATGTAGGCCCAATTTCAAAGTGCTAAAAAACATATTTGGAAGAGTGAAATGAATGATATCTTTTGTGACCATAAAAAGAACGCTGGCGTAGTGTGGGAGACAAACAAAAACCAAATGACTTGGCACCACATTTCATACAAAATTTCAAGGACTTACATTATAGAAGCATCGTCCAAATTGGATGAATGTAGGCTACTCAGGGAGGCGGAGGACAGGCCATACAAGCAGGATAGTACCAATCAGGTCATAAAGGCTTGATTTTGATCTCTTACATGTGGCTTTTGGTAGTTGTATTTTAGTAGACCAACGTTATAACCTATTGAGCTATCCTCTGCAACCATTCCTCACTGAAGCAGGACCAGGATTTGGAAGACTACAGAGAGAAAACAACAATCGCATGTTTAGTATTACCATATTTATGGTTACCAAGTAGAAAGGCTAACAACAAAAAAGTTTGTTTACCCAAAAATTAAATGAGCAATGGAAAAAGTTGAACATATATACAAATCTTGAATTCAGAAAAGGGTAACATGTAGTGGATATAATAATTGCAGTACATGCATAGCGTCTGCATCTGTGGTGAAACATTGCTTCTAATTTGCATCATAAACATGGAGGACAAGGTTGAAGAGTTGTGGCAGATTTAGATGAATATGAAGAGTAAACCAATTGCACAAGGCTCACACTATTGTGAGATCCAGGGAAGGTCCTTTTATACAAACAAGAGGCCTGTAAATAATACTTTACCTTGTTACAGGATACATACAGAAGAAACATTTGAAAGGTACAAAACGCAAAACAAGGCAGGCAGAAGCACTTGAGAGAAAGAAAGCACCAAAGGCTTTTATGGAACTACTACATGATGTATCAATTTGTATAATTATATTTGCATTTTGAGGTTTTCATTTTTGTCTTAAGCAATATAACACTAGTATTTTTTTGTAACAGGCTAATTTAGAAGCATTGCCGTCACATGTGCCATCACATTTGAAGGCTGCAGTAGGTCCTCCAAGCTCAAGTTCTTCCCGTCATTTTTGCAGTGTTTGTGGATTTTCTGCCAACTATACTTGTGTCAGGTGTGGAACAAGATTTTGCTCTTGTCGTTGTCAGGTTATACATAATGATACCCGGTGTCTAAAGTTTGTTGCCTGATTGCTGAGTTTCCTGTCATTTCATGTGTATATCCAATGTTCCCAATTTGCAACCATTTGCTTCAAGCCACATGTCATAAATCTAGGACTGCCTGAAGTGTAAATCTTTGTTCAGATAGTTAAGATTTAACATTGTATCTGCTTTTGTTTTATTGTCTGTAAAACAGAGTGTTATATCAGGTATTACTCCCTACTTATTGAATACATTATTTGTTTTATATACTGCAGTTTCTGTAGTTCTTTGTTCAGATGGTTAAGCTTTAACATCGTATCTGCTTTTGATTTATTATGTCTGTATCACAGAAAGTGTTATATCATGAATTACTCCCTACATATTGCGTGCACGATTTGTTATATAAACTGCAAATTCTGTATCATGAGAGAAGCTTTGCTCATGGGTAGGATTCTAGCTAAACCTGACAGTATGCAGTAGTGACTTTTATATTTTTATGAGAAGTCCTTGTATCCCATTAGAGTGGTATTTGTGATGCGGTTTAAATTTTTAGATCTGGAATGATCCTATTCCATACAATTTAACTGTGCTCGGCAAACGTTTCATGGTGGACCAAGATGGTTCTCCAACATCAGGGTTGGCAGTTGGCAAGCAGGTGTATGTTTTGCAGGTGACGATTTTGACACTGTTTGGCATCTTTTCTTTTCATATCCAATGTTTGGGTAATGGTGGTAGTCGTGGACATCCACTCTGCACCACCTTGGCTCAATTTGTAAATTTGAAATGTTTGGTTGAAAAGTTTTAGAGCATATTAATGTATCAGGGTTAAGTGTTGTGTATGGGTGCAGTCCCACATTGCCTAAGTTAGATTTTTCTTCTTTATGTATCTAATGATTAATTCCACTTTCACCTGTTCAGCCGTCTTTGCACAAGGCAATGGCCAGACGGCTGTAAGTGCACTGCAAAGGCGGCTGTACCTTGCGGTTCTTTCCTATAAGTTGATCTGTTCTTGGAGTATTTTAAACTAGTTTTTGATAGTTGCTGACTTGCTATGTTACTCTCGAACTTGTAACATGTTTATTTTGCTTTAGGAAAGTGAATAAATAAAAATGTTTTCCTTCACTTTCTACTTCACATGAATTTCCTCAAGTTTTTGACTTTCCTTTCCATCACTTCCTGAATACACAAATAAGCCCCAACTCACCAACTCCTTGTAAATTGCATGCTTCCTGTGTATTCCATTTCAGGGTTCTCTTCTCGTGCTTTTCCTTTCCATGATCAATATCCAAGAAGGTAATGGTTGCCCTATATCAGAATTTTTATTGTGAAATTAGTGTCAGGAAGTATGTAAGTAGCATATGTGCTTTGCTGAGTTTTCTCTTCCAACAAGTCATTTGTTGAATTTTGCATTCTGTATTATCTCTGGCCTGACATTCATATCCATATATTTGATACTTCTCACATACTGAGCCTCTATTTGGAAAGATGAACTATTTACATCCAGCTGCTGCAATATCATGTAGCACATAGAACATATGCTTGACAAAGAACAGACTAGATTATCATAAATATAATCTTCCACTCCAATGAAACATTTTACTTGAACAAAGTAGTACATAAACACATGACAAACAATTTCTCCTACAGAATTACATAAACACATAATTGAATTAAAACAAAACCCAAGAGAAGCAAATGTCTTTCTTTGCGGTTAATTTTCATTTGAACTTCATTCAGCAAGGAGGAAGGTCTGCAGGTTGTGGTCCTACCTTTTGCAGCTCTTCGAACCCATCCTCCACAAGGAATACCATTGCAAGGCCCCAAGTGAGATGCACATCCAAATGACAATGCATCAACCAAGCCCCTGGATTATCTGCAACAAATCTGATTGCTGCCCACCCACCTGCAGGCACTCCTGCCATGTTTCTGAGTGGTGGATCTTTGAAGTTGAACTTGGCAGTGTCGGTGGCTGGATTAAAGTTTCCAAACCCTGTGGCAAGGATGTAGAAGTCGTACCCATGGATGTGCATGGGATGGCTCTCTGGTGCAAATATGCTGGTTCCTTGCAACACGAGCTGCACCGATGACCCGTATTTTAGACGGAGCACTTGTGTTCCACGCATTGGCTGCCAGAGTTTCCGGGGTACATTTTTTGCGGTATAGTCAAATTGTGTGGGTGGGAAAGGTGGGAAGTTGGCAGAGAATACTCCAGGGATTGACAGGCGATCAGCTTGGAGAATGGAGGATGTGGTTGGAAGAGCGAAGGAGATATTGTTCATACTGGCAGCAAAGCGAGTGTTGTTTGGTCCACCGCAGTTTTCACTAGGATGGCAGTTGAAGAGACCAAGCCCTGATGCACATCAATATTAGTTAATGTGAGTTGTAAGTTCAATGTTTAGATGAATTTTTCAAAAACTTTCATTGTTGCCTGAATTCAAAGTTTGAACCCACATAGCAGGCACAAAAAATGAAAAATGATGATCAATGAAGGATCTATGTACATAAGAAAATTTCCAGTCTATTACAGAAATAATTTCGTTACATGTTGCTATTTTTATATTTAAAGTAGTTGTGAATTATAACCATTTTGTCATTGTGTAGATAGCTGATCAAGAAATTCGTACCAACGGTGAATAAGAGGCTGACATCAACTGGATTGGGAACCTTGACTTCAGCTGGACTCCTGATGCCGGCTGAGTAAGCAAGGACAGTGCCAGTATCATTGAATGCAGGCAGTTTTGGAAATTGTGGTGGTGGTGGTGATGGTGGAGGGAAATTGGATTTTGAGAGGAAGCTACCACAGATTCCTTCATATTGGAGGATGGCAGTAGTGGTTGTGTTGTCAAAGGGAACATTAGGGGCGCTGGAATAGGCCCTGGCAGCAAGGTAATAGCGACCTGGTGGCTGATTGGTGGTGATGAGGACATCATTGGTTTCACCAGGGCCAAGCATGAGGACATTGGTTGAAAAAGGTTTAGTGTAAGAGCCATCGGCACCAACCAACGTCATGGTGTGGCCAGCTATAGAGAAGAAGAGCTCTTGGTTAACTGCAGCATTGATGATGCGAAGTAGAACAGTCTCTCTTGGGGCGACAGGAAATATAGCAGTTTCTGCATGCGGCAGAAATGTGTTAGTCAACAATACTTGAAAGAAATATTAATATTTATGAGAGAAGTTTTGCATATTTATTTCGGCCACTTTGCACATTCATGATCAGGAAAGTGGAGATGGATTCCTACATTTGAATGCAATGAATTTTGATTAGATTGGAATATAATCCAATAGTAACGCACTTAGAATTATCTGTTAGGTTTGATAGAATCAAGGGTTTAGCTTAAAACAAAATTTGAAATTAAAGATCTGAAATAATTGGTCAGATGACAAGAAACGGTATGATATGCATTTAAATTTGCATCAAAATGTGAATATGCCAAAATCATTGTATGTGTTCATGTATACAAAAGCTCACCTTTGCCAGAACAGTTGTAGAGATCTCCTGGCTGGCCATTGATGGTGAAGGCATCAGAAATATTGGGAGCCGCTCCAGTACGCAGTGCCTGCCTCACCACTTTGATAGGGTCCTTGTTCCACCATTCCCCTGTTCAACATTGATCGAGGTTAGCTTTCCATTAATATTTCATCTAATACTGATGTCTGTTTGAACATTAGTTTTTTTCCTTTGAGATAGGGTAGAAGATCAACTGTGCTACTTGTGGTGTTATACATAAAATTGTTACCTCCTTTCTTTCTAATAACATGGTGGATCTATTGCCCTTGGCAGCTCAAAACAGGTACGAGAATAGAGGAAAATCCATCTATTTATACGTATTTTTTTGTAAAAGTAATACTAATTATATAGTTAGTTAATGTATGTAGAAAATAATCTACTTTGTCAAAATTCCTTTCTAATATGAATCATATTGATCTTAATCTGTCATCTAAAATTTAATGATTGAAATTCAGTAAAATATGTTTAAGTTTTAGGTTACTACTTCAAGGATTAATGGTTGCTTGATGCAATTGCAAAATTTTAGGATGTATTTAAAGATACCTAGTAATAAGTTTGGTACGATTTATTTTTCCTATACATTATGTATTCATTTATAAAACAGAGATCTTTTTATGGAAATCTTAGCCGTTTCATGTATTCATGTTGGCATTATATGATATGAAGGTAAATTTAAAGAGGTGGTTTAGTCTAGCACATACTTACCCAAGATGACAGGGAAGTCCCTGTTGGGGTGCCGGAAAGGGAATGAAGTTCCCAGCTTAGGGTAGATGGCAATGGCACCATAGACAGTAGCCCTCAGCCAAGAGCTGTGAGCATGCCACCACAGTGTCCCTTCCTGCCCCTTGATATTGAATCTGTAGGTATAGCTCCCACCGGGGCGTATCGGGCATTGTGTCACATACTCAGGCCCGTCTGCCCACGCTGTCCTCAGCTGCCGGACCCCATGCCTTCAGGAATCACACACAGAAACATGTGTCGTCAGAGTCATGATCAATCACTAATGATGATGATCACTTGTTTAATTCACTTGGTTGGTTTAAGTTGGCCTGCATGGAAGCTTGAATTGGACTGATGATTACCAGTGGATGGTGACATTGTATTTTGCACGGTTGACGACATTGATCACCAGTGAATCCCCATTCCTAACCCGCAAGGTTGGCCCGGGGTACATTCCATTCACTGTGATGATCTTGTGGGAATGGCAAAGCCGCTTCACCTTTGTTTCTTGCACCTGCATGTTTCATTTCCACACCTTGGTTAATTAAGCCCATATACCAACACATGAGAGAGAGAGAGAGAGGGAGAGAGCACATGAACATACAACAAAGTCATGGTAGTGGGTCTTGGCAGTTGCACCACCATAGGCAAGTGAGAGAGAGAGGCAGAGCAGGAAGAAGAAAGAAGAGCGGGAGCATGGTGCCATTGTCTTGGCCATAGGTGTGGAAACCAGAGGTGGTTGTGGTGAAGCAAAAACATCCAAGACTGCTTCCTTTTTATAGAGAGGGAAATTAAACCAGATTGCATGCTGCATTGGTGTTGCTTTCATTTCGACAGATTAGGTTTTGATTGTGTTGAAATTGATTTCTGTGGTAGCCCAATCCATGCAGAGTTGTTGCACCCACTGGCCTATTGCCCACCGGTGTTGCCACTCTCATGCATGCAAATGTCTTTCCTTCTTTTTCCTTGCAGTTCTCTTACATATTATTATTATTGTTGTTATATTGTCAACGTTCAATTAATTTTTCTTTTGATTAACTGTATGTAGGCAGTTAAGAAAGAAAGCTTTGTTAACAGATGGGCTATTGATCATGGTTCTCTAGCTTCAAAATGGTTGATTTATTTACCCGAAATTAATTCATTTCTTTTTACAGTCTTATATATAGATAGAGAGAAATAGAGAAACACATACACACGTAAGATTATACTCACTTGTCTTTTTATTTAATTATTATTTATTTGTTCCATCAAGAAAATTAATTCTTCGTACCATATGAAATGAAGAAATTGATTGAAAACACAGAAGTCTTGGAAAGTTAAGAAATGGTTAGAGGTAGAATGTATTTGTAAGTGTAGTACAAATGAAATTTTAAATTGGGTCTCTTGTGGATGAGTTTGATATTTTTTATCAGTTGTTCAGTTCACACCCTGCTATTTTACAGGTGTTTGGATTTATCTAAAATAT
>JAMKPZ010003487.1:0-24687 GCA_024699675.1 Amphibolis antarctica
GGGTTTTTCCCCCCCATCCCCCCCCCCCCCCCCCCCCCCCCCCCCTACACATTTTTGAAGCCCATGTCAAAAGAGAGCCTGACCAAGGGATCAAAGGATGACTATCAAGGGATGGAAATAGGTTGGCAATCTAGAAGTGAGCCATGTGGTTTACACAAAGATCAAAGTAGTCCAGCTGTGCAATCCTTCTTCTGCCAAGACTCTCTCCTTTGCCTTCTCCTTGCCTCCTAACATTTTGTTCTAGTGAACTTTTTAAATAGAACTTCAGGATGCAGTGTTTTTGGTGGCTAACATTGCATGGCATGCTTTATTCAATTCACTTTAAAATCATCTAGGATCTCAATGACATGTTATTATAAATATGAAAAATGTGTCAAACATTGGCAGAAATGTCTGTGCACTTGAACATGTAGAATATTATGGAAGTTACTTAAAATGAATAAAATATTGCATTTTAAAAAGTGCTTATAATTTATATTTTAAAAACTTGTTGCATTAATAATCATATTTTATGTAATATAATCTAAGATTGAGGTAATAACTGGAACAAAAGCAAAAGAGACAGAGAAATGCAAAACACCAGAATTACAAAAAGAGGCCAACAACATCTGCACCAATATCAAACAGTAGTGCCTAGCTGCAACCGGACTGCACTCTGCAGCAGTAGCATGAGATGGTGAGAGCAACCGCAGCAGCAACCAGAAGCACCAGCACCCAGCAACATCCAGCTCCAACAACCTGCAGCATCCATCATTATCTGGAGAGCACCAAAAGGTAGCAACACCTAGCGGAAAATGGAAAGCAGCATCCAATGGCAATAGCATCAAACAGTAACTACGGGACAGCAACTGCAGAACAAAAGGGTTATGATCAAAACTCAATCATGCTGACATCTGATTCCCCATGCTAGACCAAAATGGGTTAGGTATTAAGACAATTTGCAACAGTATAAATGTTTAACTGATATGGATTTTCAAGCCTATATTTCACTAACATGTTATTGGAAAATCCAGTAAATCTGGAAATGCATGTTAATTTCGTCTATAACATGGAAAAAACAATAAAAGGGAAAACTTAATGCATGAGATTTTCACTAATGTAGGATCTGAAACAGATCCAATCATTTGCAAATTTATCTTCATGAATGGTGATTTGAATTTGTAGCCTTCAGATCATAATGGAACGGCCTTTTCTCACATATGTAGGATCTAGAAAGGATCAAACCATATGCAAAATTATCTTCATAAATGGTGATTCTATTTCTTAAGATTTGAATTTGTAGCCTTCAGATCATAATGGAACAACCTTACATTGCACCAAGGCAATGGAACAAATTAGAAAAGTGATTTTTCAGTGAAATTTTTTCTCACTATGCCATTCTATGCTAGACATGATGTTTTGACGTTCTCGGATTCTTGTTTGATTTACGCATTTTTGTTCCTAGTAAATGTTAACTTCAAAATGATATTCTCTTGCCTAGTATTCTGGTGAACCTTGAAGTGATGTTTCATTGGTGTATATAATAGTTGGTCTACAAGGCATACTTTTTATTTAGTAAATGAAGTTCTTACTCATTTTTCTGCATATACAGGAGGCACTTAAGTGGGTTACTGATCAGCCGGCCTGGCAGAGGTCTGGAGGAAGGGATCATATTCTTCCTGTTCATCATCCTTGGTCCTTCAAAACAGTTCGTAGATTCATGAAAAAGGCAATATGGTTACTTCCTGACATGGATTCCACTGGAAATTGGTGATTTTTTCACTTTCTCAATATAAATGTAGTTCACCTGCTTGAGATGGTCTGCACATTGGCTATAACATTAACCGTTTTCCCTCTTATATATAGGTATAAGCCTGGACAGGTCTGGCTAGAAAAAGATCTTATTCTTCCATATGTTCCAAATGTTGATGTTTGTGATGGCAAGTGTTTGTTTGAAAGTAAATCTCAGAGAGGCACCCTCTTATTCTTCCGTGGAAGGCTTAAAAGAAATGCCGTATGTTTCTATCCCTGTGGTGCTTATTACTTGTCGGAAAACAGAACTATGTTGAGGCAATAAATTAAATTGCAAAGCTTGCCTTTTCCATCTGATAATTTTTTCTTATTTTGTAGGGAGGAAAGATCCGCAGCAAGCTTGTGGAAGAAATACATGGAATTGAGAATGTTGTGATAGAAGAAGGTAGTGTTGGTCAGTCTGGAAAAGAAGCCGCACAAAATGGCCTGCGCAAGTATATATTTTATTAAAGTTATTTATTTTTAAATAAGTATGAGAGAATATTTTGTCTTCATTTTGACTGATAGATGTCATGGATACCAGGTCCATATTTTGTTTGAGCCCGGCAGGAGATACCCCATCATCTGCAAGGCTCTTTGATGCTATAGTGAGTGGATGCATCCCCGTTATAGTTAGTGATGAATTAGAGCTGCCATTTGAAGGACTACTTGATTATAGCAAGGTATACGGCTACAACAATTTAAAGTTCAACTTTTTGACCAACATAATTACTTTCCCTCTGTTGTGATGTGATATAATCTTAATATACTTAGTATCAGAGCCAAGGATGATTTTACCTTTGTTGTGTGATATATTATATGATCTGTTCTAATGTTTTAATAAAAAATTATCCATCCAATTCTCTAAAGCCATCCAATTCCCTAAAGCCTTATTTCTTTGAGTACCCATGAAGTTCTTTGTCGATAAAAGGAAAAATCTTCCAAGAAGATAATCTGCAACTTGTGTTACATTTTATGATATGGTTGTTTCTAAGGCATTGAACATGAATGGGTGAAGATAATGGCCAATTGCAAACCAACACCAAAATCCTCATAAAATTTAGAACTTGGGTAGAATTAAAAATGGGTGCCATAATCAATTTTGGTACCCTCTTGTTGATAAAATTTGTTAAGAAAAGGAAGCATAAGTTCTGGCTATTTTGAATATTTGTGGGATGTAAACCCTTTAAATTTCCACATGAGTTTGATCTTGACTCATGATCTCTGCAGCATAGGTCCTGACTATTTTTGGTTGTCATGACTCGTGAGTTCAGGAGGGATTCTGGCTATTGCCATGAGTGCTTATCCATGAATAAGACAATACAATAAAACTGATTGTTATTCTTTCCCTCAAAATTTCATCCTTTTGTGTAAGAAATTTTCACTTTTTCCCCTTATATTGCTTGTGTATTAACTTTCTTTTCCAACTTCATGCAGATAGCATTATTTGTCTCCACAAGTGATGCTGTAAGTTCTGGATGGCTCATAGCATACCTTAAGAGTATTAGTCCCAGTAAAATAACAGAAATGCAAGTGAACCTTGCCAAGGTGTGTTGAATTCGCATTTCACTTCTCTAATTGTTCACATTAACGGGTTTATCCAACGCTGACAAAAGTATCAGAAAAAAGGGTGCCATGTGACATTTCATCATCTTGTAGTTATCAATATATATATATATATCCTAGAGATCTAGGAGTTTAGTTTGGAAATCACCTAAAATTTCTTTGAGAGATTGACGCGCTTGTATTGTATTCCAAATACCGGAATGGTTATTTACAAGGACCGATGCTTGACCAAACGAAAACATTTGCAGTACTCGAAGCATTTCCTATTTGCAAGTCCTTCTCAACCTTTTGGACCAGAGGACCTGACATGGAAGATGGTGAGCTCTCATTTACGGTGTTTCCATGAGACGATTGAAGCCTTAAAAAAGTGATGGATTCCTTGTTTTCACTTTCAAACTTGAATGCAGTTTCCAATTTTGATGACTAATTTTGCTTCTCTCTTTTGTTTCCAACTCAGGTTGCAGGTAAATTGATAAACATCAAGATGCACATCCGACGCTCACAACGTGTGGTAAAAGAATCACGAAGCTTGTGCACATGTGAATGTAGGATATCCAATACCACCAGATAGATCATATCGCCATCGCAGCCATTCAACATGTTTGGTGGTAGGCATTACTTGAGGTTTCAACATTTATTCTAAGAATTCTTAAGAAAGTGTTCTATAGTTAGGGAACTTTATCTTGCTTTTCTCTTAGTGGAAATTGTCTTATTTTATTGGATTTCTATCTTATAAATAGAAAATGCATTTCTCAACTCTAATGGCAACTATTTAATGTAAACAAGATAATGTTGCATGGTAAGGTTAAGGCATTGGTTGACTACATCTTGAAAAATATCTTGTAAAATAGGGAGCTTGTCTATAGACTTGTCAATCGTGTCGTGTCGAGCCGGCACGACACGATTTTTGTGTCGGTACGGTCTACACCACCAATGGATTAGTCCAGACACGGCCAATGACACGAAAAAATACTATTTATGTCAGTTAATGGTACGAATTTGACCAACACGATTCTTTCCAGGACCCAATGTTGCGACCCAACGACCGGCCCAATGACCTAGCAACCGATCCAAAACCCGACAGCCTGTATTTAAGTTAGAATGTTGAGTAAATAATAATAATTGGTAATTCGTTGCATTAAAAGTAATTAATTCTTGTTTAGATAGTATAAGATTATAATTATATGATGATGATGTTGAAATATCTTCATCAAATCTTGGATCTTGTAAAAATGCCCAAGAATCTAAAGATGACCCAACATTTGATTTTGGTATCATGAACATTGATGGAGGAGAATGTTCTATTCTTAATCTATATCTTTGTGTATATAAATAAAACATTTGATTTAATTATTTTTCTATTGTACTAACATTTAATCCTAAATCTACACCTAAACTCATTTGTATTCACCTAATTAATTTACTAACATATCTTATTTTACACTTAGGATTTAAACATGCATTCAAAATATATAATGTAGGGATTTCATTCCAATATTTTAAAAAATTTTATTTCATGTTATTTACTATTGGTTCAAAAAATGGATATACATCATATTTATTAAAAGCTTGTGAAATATCATATAAATGATGCAACACATAGACAGATGTAGAATAATAAATTCCTGATAATCTAACCGTTGCATCATAAAAAGGTTTAAAAATTTAACAAAATATTTTACAATTTTAAAATCATTCTCAATTAATTATTTTTGATAATCATCACAATGATGACGATTATACAAAAACATTATTAGAATTTCATATGATAATACACTTTCTAACATTAAATATAATGAATTTCACCTATGTTGAACATTTAAAAAGAATTTTTTATACTGCATTTCAAAAGTATCATATATTTCATCAAATTGTTGTTACCACTTTCTTGAACTAGTTATAAAACTTACAACATCCCTAATAAGTTTAATATAAATTTCAATTTCTTTTACACCTGATTGTACAATAATATTAATTATGTGACACATACATCTTTTGTAAAATAATTTAAAATCATTTGGTAGATTTATTCTAGTTTTAAACATTGATATTGTTGCAGTATTATTAGCTGCATTATTAAAAGTTATACTACCTATTTTATTTCTAATTCCATATAAATCAAAAAATTTCATAATGTTTACAAAAATTGTTTCAACAGTATGTGGATGTTGAATTTTTCTAAATCATATTATTTTTTTTTGTAAAATTTAATTTTGATCAATATAATGTGCAGTTATAGTTATGTACTCATTCTTAGTTGTACCCGACCAAATATCTGAAGTACATGCTATACATGTCATTATTGTACTCATAACATTAATAAGTTCTAATTTAAGTTTATTAAATGAAATCATAATATCTGACCTAATGTATTTCTAGATACATGTTTATATTGTGAACAATATACTTTACTAATATCATTATCAAAACGTTTATTTCCTCCAAAACTTATTGGTAAATCTTCTGAACAAATAAATCTAGCATGCAAGTCCTTAACCCTTTCAGAATCATAAGTCCATGAACTAGCATTACCCTCAGGAGTAAAAGAAAGTTGGGTTTGAATTGTTTTATCTTTATTCCTATTTTCACATGTATTAATATGCCTAGTTAAATGACCTATATCAGACATTTTGCAAGAGAAGTTGACGTTACAGAGGTTGCAAAAGACTCGATCCTCTTCTATGCCATCTATCATAGCTTTCATCATGATTGTGTACTTTGACCAGATGGAAACTCTCTTTCGAGACTTCCTCGATGGCACAGTTGAAATTAAAGCTTCAATAGTCTCCATTGACGGTGTTACTTCAGCTTCAGGAAAGTTTTCTTGAAGATATCCATAGCCTCCAGAACTTTGTCCTTGGTAGTGCATGGAATTGGGTCGCCCGTTGGGCGGAAGCGGGCCGCCTGTTGCGCAAAAGTGGGCCACCCATTGGGCGGAAGCGGGCCGACCATTGCTGCGTTGCACTTTGTAAGTCGTGACCTAACGGCCAACCCAGGCATGATTCCCCATCAGCCCATCCCGCCTACCTGTACACGCGACCATTCACCCTGGCTGCCAGTCCAATGACCCAGTGGCTCGTCCCCCCGCAGGCCATACAACTCGTTCAGCCCCCTCCTGCGCATTGACACACATGACCGTTCACCCCAGCTGCTAGCCCAATGACCTGACGGCCAGTCCTCTCACCGACCATACGACCCGTTCTGCCTCCTCCCGCACACACGATTGTTCATCCCGCCGACCGCATAACCCGACGGCTAACCTAGTGACTTGGCGGCCCATCACCCCCATCGGCGACACGACCCGTTTAGCCCCCTCCCGCGCATTGATGCAAGCGATCATTCACCTCGACTACCGACCCAATGACCCGACGGCCAGTCCCCCCCCACCAGCCACACGACCCATTTTGCCTCCTCCCGTGCACACGACCGTTCACCCCGTCGACTACACAACCCAACGATCGACCCAGTGACCCGACAGCCCATCCCCCCGTCGACGACACGACTCGTTCAACACCCTCCCGCACACCGACGCACACAACCATTCATCCCGGTTGTCGACCCAATGACCTGACAACCAGTCCTCCCGCCGACCACATGACCCGTTCTGCCTCCTCCCGTGCACACTATTGTTCACCCCACCAATAGCACAACCCGACAACCTATCCCCCCCGCCGGCAACACGACCCGTTGAGCCCTCTCAACGCACCAGCGCACGCGACCGTTCATCCCACCGATCGCATGACCCGACGGCCTATCCCCCCCGCAGCCACAACCCATTCAGCCCCCTCCCTCCCGCGCACGCGACCATTCACCCCGCCAGCCGCACGACCCGATGATCGGGTCCCCCCCCCCTCCCGCAACCCAGTGACCGGTGTTCCCCTCCGACCCTCCTTAGCTCCCCCCTCCTGCAAGTCCACGTCCCACCTGGTAGTCTCATGCTGGGCCGAGTCATACCTATTTCGTATTAAAATTTGTACCGTACCATGTCGTTGGCCAGCACGATCAAGCCGTGCCTAGACCGTGCCAGCACAACTCATTGACAAGTCTACTTGCCTATTGCAGGTTCATTTGAAACCTACAATGAAAGTTTTTAAAAAATTTAGTTTTTTTTAAAAAAAATTATAGGATTCTACGATAGTCTTTAAAACTACCATAAAATTTTGTTGGGTACTGAAATCCTTCAATCTTGAATGCAAATATACATTTTATTTATTGACCGCATAAAAGGTAGTCATTCCTTTTATGAGGCATCATGAGTAATTGTTAGAAAATTTTATTTATTGAAAATTTTAGACTTTTTCTTTATTTTATTTATTGAAATCATGAGTCATTCTTTTTATGAAAAGTAAGATAGATTTCTCTCTTTTTTAGAAAATTTCTGTTTCCGTTTTTTAAAATGAATGGAATTATTAACAAAGAAGAGGTGGTGATGATATACATGATATCTGGTACTTTAAAATTCCCTATAAAAATATGAATGCATTTTGGCTACACTTTTGTAAGTAATTGTTATGCTGGTACCTTGAATGTATTTTGGTCATTTAATTGTCTTGAATTTTAAAATAAATCACTCTATTGCCTAAGCTTTTATTTTAACCTTTTTCAATACATTTAAGCCACATGTATTCTTCAGCTAGGTCACAAATGAGGTAAATGGTAAATTTAGGTCACGTGTTCTTTATTCAAATTGTCGATAACATAAAAAACAAGTCATAGATAATGTAATTTTATTGTCTAGTGTTATAAAATGAAAGTTTAGGTATTAAAGTGATTTATTTTGAATTTCAAAATACTAAGTTTAGATTATGAACATGATAATTAATCTTTCTATAATCAAAATATGGATTGATATATGACCTTAAAATACAAGAGCATATCGTTAGCCAATCCAAGGTATAAAATGAACTTAAAAATCATGCATACACAAAAATTGTGCTTTTGTCTCCTTTTTCTTGAAAATGCTTATTAAATGTAGGATTCATAAAGTTATCATCACTGTAAACTTGTCATGACACCCATTCACCCTTCCAAAATCTATCTAGGTTTGTTAAATGGTGAAATTGTATATTATTTTCTTTCTACTTATATGACTGAAAATCACATAGTTATATGTTTGGTTAATTATTTCGTGTCTAAAATTCAAATTTAATAAATATTAGAAAATGCAGAACAGAGAAAGCCTGTTAGAAGAGAGAGAGAGAACAAGAGTGTAATTGATCATAATAGAAAACATGATGGAATTATATGGACAATTACCAAACCATTTCTTGTTCTCTTCACATTACACATTACACATTACACATGGACAGGGAGTGGAAAACAAAACACCAATTTTTTTAAGAGAAAAACTCCTTTACAAATACAATAATGACATTTCAAGTATATCTCACAAGAAATTATTTATCAATAGATAAATTTCAAACGTCAGGTCTACTTGTAAACTTATCAAAGACATTCAACAACACATTGTGAACTCTGGCACAATTCTTGCTCTTTAAAGGGGATTTATACCTTTAGAATGTATGAGAAATGTTGTGAAATGATTAAAAATAATAAATCAAAATTCTCACCTTCCCCCTTAATATTTGTCTTTTTAAGAATGTTGGATTCTAGGGTCATGCAAATAATTTTCACTATAACTTGTGTACCAACCTTGCTCGAATTATTTTCATCTTTAACAACAAACGAAGGAGAGGGTAAAGAAAAAATTCAATTTAATGATAGGTCTACAGAATCCCGACAACTAAATATTTTTGGTTTTTAGCATTTCAACTCATGTCAAATTATAAAGATATTATTAATTTGACGAAACCTTTACCGTTGAAAGTTATGTTAAATCATGTAATACGTATCTTATGTAAGATTGAACGACAATCACGTGTGCATAAAAATGATATAAAATCAAAAAAGTATAAATGTAAGCACCTACAACCTTAACATACTTGAAGTATAGGTAAGCACATGTAGGTACAATGCTGTGCCAAGCTATGCTTCTTCTTTTGACCAATGGCCAATTCAAGCTCAAATCATGTGCTTCTTCCACTTCCCCTTCCTTCTTCCCCGCCTTTGCACCATCCGCACCCCACCCTCCAGCCCTACAGTAACGCAACTCCGCTCGCCCCTTCACCCTCAACCCTCACGACCTCACCCTAGTCAACCCAGTCTCCCTCCGCCTTCCATCGCTTCGCCCTCACCCCAACGACCTCTCGCCTCCTACCTTGAACCCTACTTCCCTCTATCGCTCTACTTTCACCACTCCCCCTCCCATGCTCCCTCCCACCTCCTTCCCTTCAATCATGCCATGTGTTAGGCCAACACAACACCAAACCATAATGAAACAGCCCCAACACAACTTATCAAATCAAGTCGTGTTAGTTAACAACACAGTTGGATCATGTTAATACAATCAGACACAGCTTAATTGACATGTTTACATATAGGTATTTCTCACATTTTTATTTTTGATCAAGGTAACGCCCACATGAGAGAGCTCAACATCTATAGGCAACTACAACCCAGCAAACTCTACAAAACATGAGCACGCTTCCAACTAATAAAAAATGGCATTTCTAATGCTATACATGGTATAATCGTTTCATAGGTGATTTTTCTTTAGAAGTGCATTTTCCTTTCACATTACTATTTTAAAAATCATTTTTTTCTTTTCATTAATATTTATGAAAAACAAAATCTATTTTTTCATGCAATCATTTTTAATTATAGTTAGTTATCTTGTGCAGTCCACTTGTGTACTAATAAAAGGAAAGGCCGCTTATGCTATTATGAGATCACAGTAAAATATCCAAGTTTTATGTCAGCAACAATAACCAAACTCTAAGTAAAATTAACCCAAATACTAGTAAATAAACACTACAGACCATGTGAGAGATTTAAATTATGTACACTGTTAAGGTATTGGTCCTGCTGAGTAAATAAACACCACATAACAACCATGTTAAGTTATGTGCAAAATGGTCCATGAGGTCAATGTAAAATTAGGAAGAATTTAAATCAACCTCATTTAAATGTTCCTGCTATTCTATATTTTCTTGAAAAAGGGGGATATTTTTTAAAAGGCAGAATTATTTAAAGAGCTTCAAATTAATCAAAGTAAAAGTGACTTCAAAAAAAAAATAAAAACAAGGGTTACAAGTATCCAGGGAGTGTTTGATATGCACAACTTCAATCTTCAACCACTGTAGAGTGCTGAAGCTGGGAAAGAGAGTGTCAAATGAAATCAAGCTCTACAATTATCAAAGTCAGATCCATGCAAGACAGTATAGATGGCCGTTGAACTTCTGTTCTCGGTTGCACCTACATATTTTGCACGCCCTGATGTCTTCCCTCCCTGGGGGAGAACAACCCATGAGATCGATCCTTCTAATCCATGCACGCTCCGTGCACTACCCTTATATGTGCAAACAAACACGTTCCTAGCTTTGTATAATTTTTCCCTGACCATTTGTCCTTTTTTTTTTCTCTATTCATACTTTTAAAGGGATTTGTATCAGACATAAAATTTTGAAAACAAAAATTTCAAAAAAGAAATACTCACAAATAACAAACTAGTTTAATCTTCCTTATTTATTGCATCCCTCTTAAATGAATAGATCCCAGACTGGATAGTATTTCCTATTTTACACTATTGGAATTAATGAGTTTTATTTGTTTTCTCAATATTCAATTCATATTGACAAAGATGTGTTGAAAATGAAAATATTATGTCATAGGCATTCACAACTAAAAATGATTAATTATGAATGCTTAAAAGCGATAGCATTGAAACTCATTGAAGAAATATTTGTAAGCTCAAACCTGATACTGATGCAACAGCTGAATGAGGTCTGACATATTAGGTTAGTCCTTTGGATTCATAACAAAAAGAGGATAAATCTGCAGCATGCCGTCTAGTCATTTAATGCTGGCTGCTCCTAACCTTCATATCCACCTCGCACCTGGATGTTCTAATGCAATTTTATTTATGAGTGGCCTCAAACGATTACCCAAAGATACCTCGACAGTTCTCTGATCCACAGAGACACTGCCTCGAACTACAACCACTCTGACCATAATCATAAGTTAACTCCATCATAGGAGGGATGTGCTTGATTGCAAAGAACATGATGTGAGGATAACCTTCGTCACCATGTTCATGTTGAACCAGCAGCCAGAAGACGTTGGGGGAACAACTGTGGTTCATGAAACGAGATACGTTTCCCATGCTTCTAGCTGTTATTTTGATGGTTGATAACTTGAAAGATTCCCATGATTCATCGTAACTTGGTTCTCCAATCAACTCTGGACCATAATTCCATTTGAATGTTTTGTCCTTAGAGCTTGTGACAAGTATGTAATCATCATTTTTGTCATTGTATGCATTGCAATCAACAAGTTCACCCGTGTACTCACAGATAAAGCTGCCTGCCCTGATTGGATCCCAGGAGCGGAGACCCCAACCCCTGTTGATTGTTTTAAAGACCTCAAAGTGAAGCCTTGTACCCTTTTGTGTAACTCGATTCTGGCAATTGGGAGCACACTGACATAGGGAGCTGCATTCATATATTATAGGCTTATGCCTCACAAGTACCCTGCTTGAGATATAAGGAATGTCACCTCCATTTTTCTGAGTGCAATGGCAACTAGAATCACCAGGAAGACAACCATTCCGACAAGTACATCCTTGCAAAATTTCTGTGGAGTTGAAGGGCTTTGAGTACTTGACTCTGGTGGAATATGAAAAAGGGCATGGACCCATGTCATCATCAACCTCATTAACAACAACAACCGGAAAACTCTCCTTGCACAAAGATATATCAGACTTAACGATTCCACCTCTTGAGGATGGAGTCTCCTTCCATTTCTCCACATTTTTCCAAATAGAAAACCCAGCAGGCTGACCAGGCTCTCTCAACAGTTTATATTTGAAAACATTGAAACCTGACTTCCCTTTCTCAACCCAAGATTCATGGATCTTGTAGAGTCCATCATAGATGTAGATCTTTCCAGTTTGGTTATTCAAATCCTTTGTACCTCTAATTACCCTTATCACATTGCTCTGGTGCAAGCTCCTTTCTAAAGCAAGATTACCTCTTTCAAGCTTCTGGTCATCAACTTGTGTCATCCCCTCATTTGTTTTAATGCCACCTTGACCACTGTAAACCAAAACATCTACGTCACCAGTGTCATTATCGTACCCTCCAGAAGAAACGATACTCACAGCCAACGTATCATTCTCACCGTTAATATTAGTATTCGTGTAATCTATACCAGCCATGCCCTGAGTGTGAAGACCAACTAAACACATTTCAAGCCTGAAATAGAAGATATCCCCAACACTGAGTCCTAGTACGGGTCCTATTGTCTTGCTCACATTGACTCTAAGATTATTGTCCATCATGATGCTCATAGCTTTCAAATGTGAATTTTTATTTGAATTATTTACCTCATCTATTTGCATCATTCTCCGTCTGAGGGCATCATAAGCCAAAAGGATCACCTCCACAGGTTCCCTAGGGTTATCTGATGTAGAGGGTACGAAAAACAGATCCTGTGCCTTTCTATGCTTCCTACGCGGCTGCTGCTGCTGCTTCTTCATCTTATTGCTCCCTTCAGAACCAGAAGAACCAATATTCCGTTTCCACCTACCCCTTCTGGTTGCAGATCCATTAGGCATCTCTTCATCATTGTCTAGCTGTACACTCATAGGTGGCGATTTTTGAAGGGGTTTCACCAACGAACCCACCGAACCATTAGCACGACAAGCATCACCATGAATGCCAACTCCCTCTACAGGATCTATGGATGGAACTGCCGGAGGAAAATCAGAGGTTCCCCCTGATTGTAGCTCAGTTGACCCAAAGGGGGTGATACGAACAAAAGGGCGTGCATTGGAAGCTGAAGAGGACATGTTGTATCCAAATGGTGCAGGGAACATGGGAGCCAAACATCGCAATGGCTTCACATCCAAGACGGTGCTTCCTTCTGACGATGAAGGAACTGAGTCCTGATCATTTTCCATTACACCTGTTTGATACCAGAAATCAGAAAACACATAAACCAACAATGGCATCACCTTCTTCGTTAATGATGATTTCTCCATTTATGAAAGCTTTCACGTGAATACAAACAAACAAAACATCATGTAAACGAACAGAAAAGAAAAGAAAAAAAAAAAAAACACTTTCTTTTCACCTCCGCAAACTTCAATTGAACCAACCTCCCCTTTTCCCCAAGAGAGGAAAACAACGGTGGGAGAGAAGCGAAAACGATATTTAAAGCCGCGATCTGCTGTTGCAGCTCACGCGGATCGGTCCGTGGCGTGCATCGGTCGGTGGACACACACACAAAATCGAGCTTTGCTCGAGACACAAAAAGTTGATCTAAGGGGGTGTTTGTGCTTCCTGCGATGAAAATCTAAAAATTTTTTATTGTTAAAATTTTAAAAAATTTAAAATAATTTTTTTTTCGTGACAATGCGTATTCTTGTGAAAATATAGAAAAATTTATATTTAATTTTTTTAAAATTAAAAATATTCTAAACTTTAAACATTCCAACGATGAAAAATTAGATTTTTCTTTTGTAATGATTTCTAAAAGACACAAATCTCCATTAAAAACGTTTTTAACTAGAAAAAAGTGGGGAAAATGTCAAAGCAATATCAAAACCACGTCGTGCAGAACATGAGCAACCCCACAACCCCCCCCCCCTGGAATGTCGCCCGAAGAAACCCTAGACATCAGAGTGGAGGGGGAAGGGAAGGAAAGCGAACCTGGAGTGGAGGAGAACACCGATCAACGGCGGCGGTGACGACAAGGGCGACGGTGGGAAGCGGCGGTCGGGAGATTCAAAGACGACTGGGGCTTCGGAGGAGCGAAAAGCAGAGCAAAGACGCTCATAGGCCGGCCAGCCTTTACTGGACTGGTTCGCATTGCGGATGAGTTTGATATATTTTTAAAAATACTTTTTGCGATTAAATAATAATAATTTTTAGAGTTATATTTTAATATTTATCAAATAAAAATATATATATTAATTTTTAAAAATAATTTGTATTTTCTAAAATCAATAAAAAATAAATTTTTTTTAAAATTATTATTGAATTATTAAAATTTTAGAATATTTTTAATTTTAAAAAAATTAAATATAAATTTTTTATATTTTCGTAAAGTCGTTTCATAAAATTTTTAAGATTTTTAAAATTTTAATAATATTTTTTTTTTCAAATTTTCTTTTTTATTTATTTTCAAAAAACACAAACTTCTCCTTAAATTGTTCAACAAAACAATAATAATTTATATTTCTAATATTTATATTTATTTTAATATTTAAATAAAGTATAGAATAATAAAATTATATTTTTTAATGTTATGTGATTAGAGATCATAATAAAAAAATTATATTAGAAAACATTCATATCATTATTACTATGAAAGTAATTTTTAATTATGGTGAGAGTCATAATGAGATATTTTAATTTTAAATATTATAAAAAGTTAGAGTTAAATTTTATTGATAAAAATTTATATATACAAAAATTTTGTGATGGTGATGATAAGGTGAAAATTTATGTAAAATTAAAATCAAAGTTAAAAATAAATATTAAATAAAATAAATTTATATATTTTAAAAAAGATATTTATAGTATAAATCAATTTTGCATTTATTCCTGGTAGTTACGTTTGTTAGTTACTAATAATTAAGTT
Organism: Amphibolis antarctica; assembly: GCA_024699675.1. Classification (NCBI taxonomy): domain Eukaryota; kingdom Viridiplantae; phylum Streptophyta; class Magnoliopsida; order Alismatales; family Cymodoceaceae; genus Amphibolis; species Amphibolis antarctica. Next base: position 15,040 of record JAMKPZ010003487.1, read on the forward strand.
TGTTAGGGTAAAATAATACTCATTTGTATCTTTTGAAAACACACACACATTAAATATTATCTTATCTATTTTAATGTATAATATAATTTATATATATATATATATATATATAATAGGATCAAGTTAAAAAAAAATTTGATAAAATGTGTGAAGATATCACATTATTAATATGAGACTAAAGAACTTTTAAAATTGTTGTAACAAACGTAAATGAATTTTTTGAAATTTTCCTTATTTTAGAACACTACTTTTGAATTTTTATTATCAATATATTATTATTGAAGTTAAAATAAAATTATTTTTAAAATATTAAAATATAAAATATTTACAAATAAACTTTAAATTTATATACAAATTTTTCTTATTTTTCATGAGATACACAAATAACTTTGTATACAAATTTTCCTGATTTTTCGTGAGGTACCCAAATAATCTCGTTTTTTTTTAAATTTCTCTTCTATTTTATTTCTTAAATTTTGAACTCTACGTAAAGATAATCACATCTAGTAAGTTAATACATGATTGTAAATGTATAGCAAAGCATTATCAATTTTAAAATAAGAAAATAATTTTGTAATAAAATTATCTCAAAAATAATAATTTTTTTAAAAAAGTTAATTTCCTATAAGCATGCAGAAAACTAGGTGAATTTAAAGATTAAAAAGTTTTAAAATTTACAGATAGACCTCACTAAAAATTGAACCACTAACTAATACGTGAGAGACGCCTTCGGTTATAATTTACCATCATGTGAGGGTTATAATTAAAGGAGTATTTGTATCGTTGAAATTAAATTACAAGAAATTTAATTCTACTTAATTCTAACGTTTGTACCAAAGAGAAAGTCAAGAATTCAATTTACAACCCTTACGAGTATAAAAAGAGGGTTGAGAATTGAATTCTCATATTTCCTCTTGTTAATCATATTTATTATTCCACGTAATTTTAGTAGTTGTCACACAATCATGTATTGTTGTCTTCATTCGATAGATCTTTCGTAAACACGAGCCATCAAATTTTAGTAGATAATATTTTCAATTTTATTTAATTTTGATAGATGCATAAACATCTTCACATTAAATTCATTTCCGTTCAAGTCAATTTTAATTAATTCTTGTCAATTCATTTCCATTTAATTTCATGTGTACACAAATACCTCTTAAGTTACCATTTAAAACTTACCTTAAAACAATCATGTATCGTAAATCTTTTATGATCACGAGCCATCAAATCTTGATAGATCATATTTTTAATTCTATTTAATTCTAATAGATGCATAAACATTTTTATATTAAATTTATTTTCACTCAATTCAATTTCCATCTATTCTCGTTAATTCATTTCCATTTAATTCTTAAGTACACAAATACCTCTTAAGTTATCATTTAAAACTTACCTTAAATCCTAAACATTAAATCTTAAACCTTTTTTTTTGATGAATAATATTACAATGTATTAAATAAATAGAATAATTGTGAAACCACGAAAGTTCGACGAAACACAAAAGGTGAAAACGACGGTTCACCGAAAGAAAGAGGAAAGATAAGGAATCAACAGATACCAAAAAATAACAACAAGAGTGAAGCAAAAAAATTAATTTCCAAGAGTATCGAGGAGATCCGCACAAAACGACTTAACTGTGCATTTATTTGTAATTACTCCTCATTTTTAAAGTAGATTGAAAGTTTTTTTTTTTAAGTTACGTAAATAAATATATCTTTTTTATTAATATAACAACTTCAGAATCTTAAAGTATCAACTTTAACGTAATTGATTTCTTACTTAACAAAGAAGTCAATTATTCACAACTTCTCGAAGTCTAAAAGATACGATTATCTTCAACGTAAGTTGATTTTACAGGTGATTTTTGAGATTTTCGTTTGCTATTTTTTTTTGAAATTTTTGATTTTTCCTCTTTATTTTTCAAATTTTTTTGGATTTTGATTTTTCTTCGTTGTTTAGTTATTTTTGTAAATGAACATTGATTTTTTCACCATTTGAAAATTTATTTATTAAAATTTTAGTTATTAAAATTTTTCTATGATTGAATTATGAGTATTATACTTTTTGAAATTAAAAGTATTTTACTATAACCTTTGAAAATTCCTGTGAGATTGATCTGTATTTGTTGATGTAATTTATTTACATTTAAATGTTTTTTACATTATAAAATTATAAAATTAAAATTTTATAAATACTTTTATTTTATTTTAAAAATATTTTTAATAAAATATATTCTTAAAATATTGTTACTAACATTTACTAAAAACTAACATTTAAGGTAAAATTGGAATTTTCAAAAAGTTCCTAAAAAATACTGTTCTAACAAACAAATGTAACTCATAAATTATCACTCTTTTCAAGCACTATTTTTTAAAGGTGTTGCTATAGGACTACTTCAAGAGTTAAAAACTATATTTTAAAGTTCAAACAAACACACCATCGATAATAAGAGAAGAATGTGTCTAAGTAAGAGAGTTGTGACTATGACTTTGTTTAGTAGAAAATTTTTCTAACTCCAAGAGTAAAAAAAAAGTAGTTTCTTTAATTTTTTGTATTAAACATTCTTTTAAACATCCTTTTAAGTTCTTTTTGAAAATTTTTTTTAAGAATCTCTTACGTCATCATTATATTAAGAGTGATTTTTAATTTAAATGAATCACTAAACACCACCGCCAGAAGATCCAAAGCAACACAAAAGTTGATGAACCAAGAAACTTTCACATGAAACTTTGTTTAGCAAAATTAATAAGTTAAGTGAACTTGAAATTTACATTTTATAGCTTGACATAATTTTTGAGGTAAGAAAATTCATTTCTATTTCTTTCTTCAACGATTACAATGAAAATTTCCACTTTCATTGCACTATTTATTAAAATATATATTCTATACAATAATAATTTATATAAATCTCATTTCTAAATGAACATGAGCCATCTCCTGATACTAACAAATCTGGCCAAAAGTCAACCTTCAACTTTAAGAGTATCCTGAAAATTAAAGAAAAGGAAATTTTAAAAAAAGAAAAAGTAAAGGAAAGTAAAATTTAGAAACAAAATTTAAAGTGATTTTCGTGGTATTCAATATGCAAAACAAATTTTTCATTCGATTTTCGTAATGTTTTACCTTGCAGAATGCGATTCCGACAGACAAACTTTTACCACAAATAGTTAGTTGTAACAAAGAAACAGCGAAGGTAGACAAACAACAAAAGTGAAAGAAAAAGGTGAAAATAGACGAGCAACGAAAGCAAAGGTGAACGAGTGACTTTAGTGGTCGTAAGTATGAGGTTTGATGATCAATTGTAAGTATGAGTGTGACGATCCTAATTTTTCTAAGATTGGTGAAAATTTTCAAAGGAAAGAATAAAGTAAATGAGGAAAATAATCATTTTATATTGTAATTTTTTAAAAAAAAATTCAAAATTTCTAATTTACACGAAAGACTGAAAATCAGGAAAATTTTCTTGATTTTTAGTTTTCTTATTTTCAAAACCCCCCTAAACCTTAAAACGAATAACATCCACATTTCATGTGTATAAAATTATAAACATGGAACTGCTGTCCTGCCGGTGCCGGAGCTTCTCACCCTGCCACCTTCCCCTGCCTCGCCTCCTCTCGCTCTGCTCCGCCGCCCCATCCCTCCTCCCCCTGTCCGCCCAGCTCCACGCCCACTCCTGCAAGCTCCGCCTGTCCGCCGACCCCTACATCCAGACCTCTCTCCTCTCCCTCTACTCCTCCCACTCCCACATCGAACACGCCCTCAGGGTGTTCGACCGTATGCCCCACAGGACGGTCGCCTCCTGGACCGCCCTGTTGAACGCCTATGTGCGCGTGGGGAGGTTGCAGGACGCGTCGTACGTGTTCGTCGAGATGATGGAATCGGGGTTGGTGCCGGATGGATTCTCCGTCGTCGGCTTGCTCGCGGTTTGTTCCAGGATGGGTGGGGCTTTGGGTCTCGGAAGGGCCGCGCATTGTTACGCGGAGAAGATGGGGACCGGGGTGGGCGTCGTCGATGGTTTGGTGATGAGGACGGCGGTTGTTGATATGTACTGTAAGTGTGGCGACGTTGGTGCTGCAAGCAAGGTGTTTGACGGAGTGCCGGTTCGGTCTCGGACCGTGACACTCTGGAATGCCATGATTCACGGTATGGCAGTGCACGGCCGCGGCGTGGAGGCCGGTCATTTGTTCGAACAGATGGTGGGCGAGGCTGGAGTGAGGCCGAATGCTGTGACGTTCGTTGCAATCTTGTGCGGCTGCGCACATTCCGGGATGGTTGCAGAGGGAAGGCACTATTTTGAATCGATGAGAGAGGAGTATGGGATCGAACCAACCGAGAAGCATTACGGTTGCATGGCGGACCTTCTTGGTCGTGCTGGTTTTGCTCGACGAAGCATTTGAATTTGCTTCAAGAATGCCACCAACCGGTGGCAATGTTGTTGTCTGGGGTGCTCTGCTCGGTGCATGGTAACTTGGGAATGGCCGAACGGGTGATGCAAAGGATTGAAATTGGAGATTCTCCGGTGGAGGACACCAGCTGTTATGTCATCATGTCCGACATGTACAAGAAGGCAGGGTTGTTGAAGAAGCATGCCAGAGTGAGGAAGGTGGTTGGCAAGAAACCAAAGGGCAGGAGCTGGATTGAAACTGGAAGCTGCGTACACATCATCTAAGGGGGCATTTGAGAACCGCACAATGCAGTCACATGCCCACCAGTGTGCAGGAGTAATCTCATGCAGTCCTCTCTTACTACCATAGCATACATCAAAATGCACGTTGAGAATAAGTGCAAAAGAGTATGCCTACAATAACAGGTACAGATCAAACTTCAACTACTGTGAAATTCGATTTCATTTGAAAGAGAGATTTGTACTTTTGAAAATAATAAAAAATCATGTAAAATAGTAAAAAATAATAGAATAAAATTTCCCTTATTTTTCACTAATTCTAAAAACATAAATCCCCTGAAAACTCTTTTTCCAAACTCAACACACCATGGTTGTTAAAGTTCAGAGCTGAATTTATCAAGCAAAGCCTAAGAGAGAAGGCCAGTTAACATCTCAATGCTTTTTAACAAGGTGGTGATGTTGCTCAAAGCCTCGAGTTAGCTTTTTCGGCCGAAGAAACAGCAGTGCTAGTAGTGGGATGACTACCAATCATGCACATACCGCAGCAATAAGATGTATGGTTGGTCTTTCACTTTGTGGTAAGGGAAAGAACACTGAGCCTTAAACATTAAACCTTAAACCCTACCACCATCAAAATAAAACTAATGGCAATGTGCATCAACATGTATTGACGGTAGGTTGTGCAATGCAATGTCTCATGATTGTATGCATTGCTGAGAGGAAAACTCAGAGAGAAAACAGCACACTTTCCTGTGAAAGAATTTTCTGTATATCCTAATGAATTGGCTTTGAGGATTTGCACCCTGGGCAGTTCTTCACAATCGTTGCCCTGGTGGATGAGAACTTTCTGAGAACCAGCTTATCAATGAACTCATTGCTTATGAAACAGGTCTGATAAACTTGTGTGATTGGTTTCCAATTCAACTTGATCTGATCTTTAGAATTTCCTTAATTAATGCTGGAATCATTTTCAGGGTTTCTCACTTGTTTCTGCTGGCTTTATGGTATCTCAGTTGTATTTATGTAATAGCCTCCATTGATATGTGAGGTACTAGAATATCATGATCTCCAACATAAACTCATCACAAGTACAGCAATCTCAGTTGCCATTGCCCCATGTTTGGGAATGGAAAAGTGCTTCCCACGGTTCAACCTTTCTGGGATCAATATCAGAGGCATGAATTCTATCTTGAAAAATCAAGATATAATTCAAGATAATGGAAATGGAAGTCAAGATAATGACAATCACGTCTATATTTGTCTCACATGCCAATGCAAGAGATCGATGTTTTGTTAAAATGTAAATACCTCTAGGGTACAACAAATTTGTATAGAGATATTGGTAAGGCTTTTGCATCTTGCAAGATTTGAATCTTGAGATACTACTAATGCCATTATCATTGACTACTTAGGCTGTGTTTATTTACTCTTACAATTGGATGAAATAAGAATCCATATGCAAATTATAATGCTGAAATTAACATCCTACCCCACTAATAAGTCTTGGATTATTTCAATTACTGCAACTACTGCCTCCACCCTTGTAATTTTTCTTTCATTTATTATTTCAATCCTTTTAGAGGTTAACTATGAGAAAATTTAAATTTTTTTTAATTGCATGTTATCAAAAAAACTGCTTATTACTTGTACGTTCGTATTCATTTGTATATCACACAAAAATTATGATTATTAATAGAAAATCATTACACTTAATTTATCAAAGATGACAGTTTATATCAAAAATAAAATATTTTTCATTAATATACAAATAAATATGAATTTTAAACGACATTTAGATAGTTATAAGTTTTTAATGACATACTACCTTACCTTATGCTTTGGTAGGAAGGACATGAACCCTTGCCAACGAGGGAAGCTGGAGTTTGTACACCACTTGCCCTACTCTGGCTAGGATTTGGATGGTGCTCTATACACAATGAGTACCATCCGAATAAATACGATCAATACGGCACCTATTTGCATAATACTTTCTGCAGTCCCACGCCCTTCTTAATTTCTCCTTTAAATGTTGCAGCATCTCCTCAAAAGCTCGGAGCCGAGTTTCGATGGCTTGAATGTCTGAAGCGCCCAAGGATGAAGTGGAGTAAGGTTGGTGGAGGCCTCCCATACACTACTCAAACGGGCCATTTCCTGCTACACCTCTCTTCTCCTCCTCTACTTGCTCCAGTAATTCTTCCAGTTCAGCTTCTGTAAGCCCCTCCAGCCGCTTCTGCAAGAGAGAGTGCTACATTCAATAGGGCCCGTTTGGCAAGGCTATAAAACCATATTTCTATTGAAAATGTATTTTTTTTTAAATGCATTTTCTAAAGTAAGTTATGATGTTTGGTTATAAATAAAAAATTCATTTTAAAACTATGTTTTTAGGAGAAAGCCCTGCCTAAAGCTAAAGAGGTTGTACCACTTTTTCTCACTAAAACTGTAATTTTCATCTTGCTACGATTCTTCACAACCTTTCCTTACTATGTAAAACTGCTTTGCATAAGTATAGATGCATAACTTGGGTTGCAAGGATATATAAACAAATGGTTACTAAACAAAGACATTATTTGAAATCTTTTGGACACCATTGTAATGAAATAATCAATAACTTACCATAAAATTTTTCCAAAGCTTACAAATCTATATTTGTGTGTAAATTTCATCATCAAAAGGCATATAAATTCTATGACATAGAGAATAAGACACATGTTGTGAGTTGTAAATCATACTAGATTAACATTTCTGTAACTCAAGCGGGCAGGTGGATTAAACTCTGAAAACCCCTTGCCTGCTACTCACTAAACATGTAATAATCATAGAACCAGAACGTGAAGCACACATGAGGTCATGGAAATGTTGAAAACGGGTTTTCTTAACAACTGCATGGAAGAGACAATTGCGTGCATGTGCTTCAATATGAAAACTGGTAAATGGATCCAATAATGAACCGATGCATTGGTTTGAACACAGGTAAAAATGTTGAAATAGATAACGATTACTTCCAAGTGACACAAATAACAGGTGCGAGTACTACTTCTAATGACATTAATATAGAAATGACTAAATTTTTGATGTATAAATATTAGTTAAGAAATTTTCATAAGAAAAAAAACACAAACAGCAAAGCTAAAACAATAATTATAGTATATCAATTCCTGGGAGGGAAACACATTCATTATTATACTAATTAGATATTTAATTGCAAATCAACTGACAAAATGTTGACATACGTCACAAAATAAATATGCAACGATGGCCCAAGGGAATCAGGGCATAACTAATGCGAGCAAAATATGATGCTGGAGTGTCCAATATTGTATGGTATCAATATATGATTACATTGTGGCAAATAAATCCTAAACCCAATAATGACAATCAACTCAAAAATCAATCCCAATGTAATGCCTCAATGATAGAAAAACAACATTCAAATGATATCCTAATAACACAATAAAACCTACCTGACAAGTTTTTCATGTATCATTTATGTATTATTTTGTTGTTGATTCATAGGTCAATGTTTTGATTGATTTTTAGGAATGTATATTGGGATCCTTTAATTCAATAGTCTCGTAAACAGAAATCAAAATCAACATACTGACCTCCATAACTTTCTTTTCATAGTCCCTTAGCTGTTTTGCATATGTCATATCTTTGTTTGACACTCTGAATATGTAAGTTGAAATCCAACCAATTGTTAGGCCCAATACCAACACTAGTTGAACAACATTGCCTGCCTGTAGGGTGTCAACTCCTATAAACTGGAAAGGAGGCAAAAATTAAGAAGATTGCCAACAGAAAAGTGAGAATGCACGATTACCACATTTAGAATTAATAACTGCAGAAATTCAACAAATGAATCTTTTGAAAGAAGTACCTCAAGTCCACTTTTCAGGCCAACACCAAGTGCCATCACACCAAGACCAATAAGCAACACATCTTTCCTCGAATAGCCAAAAGGAGCCTGTGATTATTTCATCGTGTAATTTATTACCCAACTTCCACTTACAAAAGTTGCTATTTTCGAAAAAGTTATTTTGAAATTCAATGCAAATAAGTGACTTGCCATACCCCTTAATAACAGGGAAATTGACATTTGCACAACTGAAACGTTATTTAATGTTGCACACGCAACGAAATATGACATTGGTTGCAAAAAAATACGGTTCTTATATAGCATCTACACAAATGAATATCAATCAACTATCATGCACCAAATGAATATCAATCAACTACTTTGATATTTGCCATATACCAGCATGCTATGGTTTAATGGTGGCAACCAACCAACTGAATTAAACAGTAGTTCCGAGTGAAAACTTTGACTCGGTTTGTTTAAAAATTAAATACTATACAACTCCATTGTTTATTATATACCACAATTGTGTAAAGCAACATTTACCAAATACCTTTAACATTTTACACTCAAAAATCATATCAAAAATTTACATCGTAAATCGTGTAATTTCTTGAAAAACATAAACTCTACCGTACCTAATTCTACCACTTAAACAAACACTACCTTTGACAAAAAAATCTCTAAGTTACGAAAGTTGCAGCCATGTTTAGCAGATATCTCTTCTACTACTACATGATGGTCTAACCAGCGAACCAGCAAAATCTGTGCTAGAATAGACTCATAATATTCACGACAATCTTAAAATTCTAGGATCTAGGTGGAATACGACTAAAACAATATATTTACAAGAAGAAAACATGTTAATGAGAGATAGTTGGAAAGACATACGTCGGACTGTTCTGGAGGATCATTCTGGCTGTCTAAATTGCTTTCATTAGAGGAATCAGCACTTCTAGGTACCCCACAAACTTTTCTTCTCGAACCCAGGCTGGTGAAGACCACGGAATTATACGTTGCTTTACATGTTGCTTTACCTAAGCAACAAAGAGGAAAAGGATTTTAACAAGGTCGTCAGAACAGTTTCCACAAACAAATCGTGGGGGGGGGGGGGGGGGGGGGGGGGGGGGGGGGGGGGGGGGGGGGGGGGGGGGGGGGGGGGGGG
>JAMKPZ010003488.1:0-33906 GCA_024699675.1 Amphibolis antarctica
CGTGGCTTCAATTTTGGACGCTTTATCGATATATTCTGCATGAAACAATCTCATGGAATGTCAACTACGTCATGTGTGGGCCTAATCTGAAATGGGTGATGCAAAAGAGAGGAGTCAGAGATTGATGGGTAATGTTCCCATCCTTACCCTAAACTTGTATCTTCTTTAAAATTACATAGGGCCATACTAAGATTGTTATTTTTGTAATAAAATAATAACCATTGCCTTGGGGTTGTTCTTACACATGGACTGCTCTGCGCCTCCATTTTCCATGAACGAGCCTAATCTGGAATGAGTGATACAAAAGAGAGGAGTCAGAGACTGATGGGTACTGTTCCCATTCATACCTTAAACGTGTATCTTAATTCTTTAATAACATAAGGCCATACCCTGATTGTTATCTTTGTAATATAATAATAATCATTGCCTTGGGTTCTTTTTACAAATTGACTAATCTGCACCTCTTTTTCCCATGAATGGGCCTAACATGGAATGGGTGATACAAAACAGAGGAGTCAGAGACTGATGGGTATGATCACATTCATACCCTAAACTTGTATCTTCTTTAATAAAATAAGGTCATACTCTGATTGTTATCTTTGTAATAGAATAATAATCATTGAAGGGTGATACAAGTTTATGGGACTGAAAAGAACTGTCCAAATACTCAGTTATGTGTATTCAAATGCATGATGCATATGCATTTGGGTACTTGAAGATGGTATTGGCATTTGTGTTGAAAAGACAGTTCTGAAGTATTTGGAGAAAAATACTTTGGGCATTTGTGTTTGAACTTAACAAATACCAGGAACTTAACAAATACCATCTTACGTATTTGGAGACAGTTCTGCAGTATTTGGGTTTTTCAATAATCATTTGAATACTCTGTGTTTAAGAGTGTATTTAGAGACAATTCTTTTTAATTTCAGGAGTTAAATAGAATTAAAATTAAACTTAATTTTGTAAATAGAATTGAAATTACATAATAACATTGAAAATAATTTTGAAAATTAGAAAAATTGAAAAAAACTTATGTACATTTGAAGACATTTTTAGTAAAAATAAAAAATTCTACAAGGCTACAATGCAACCGTAATTCCAAAGCAACCTTAATAATTTACAACACTAGTTGCAAGGTAATATTCCTTAAGGTACACGAATTAGAAGTTGTAAATGATTTAAGCTTGGTTTTTTATAGCTATAGAATAAATTTTTAACAAAAAAGGAATAACCAGCACAAAGACATCAATTCAAAGAAGTCAGCTCTGCTTTGATATCTTCAATGCAGTTCTTATGCATTTTTTCCGTGAAAGTGGTATGAGACCCCTTTCTATACAAAAAAAACCTCCTTTAAAACTCCCGTAGAGTTGAGCAGAGTAGAATTTTACACCCTTGGCAAAGGTAAGTAGAGCCCTCTCTCCCTCGGTACGGCAGCAAGCTCCTGTCAAGACTCGTTCCAACTTTTACTGTATGTCTTTTGCTTTGTTATCCAGTAGCTCATTTTCCAAGTATTTGCTTGCATTAGAAACACGGCCATCAATTGTATTCATCTGCTCCATAAGGGAGCGCTTGATGTGACCAGGAGGGGTTTCGGTGATTCCAGCAAGATACACGTCTGAAGAGAAATCAAATTCGAGTGTGGCAACTCGAGTCCTTGGTTTATTCAAATCATCCTCTTGCAAAATGTCACCTATCCTTGATAGGATCCTGAAGGCCAGGCTTCCAGTAACCCTTGAATAGGCTTCAATTATTGCATGACCAACATCCTACAAGAAGATGACACAAGAAAGCAACACTGTAAGTTCAAGCTAACACAAACCAGTAGTGTTTCTTTTGGAAAACTTGAGGTGTAGCATAACCACTAACAGTTTCAGTGGAAGAAAGTTCAGTCCTTTGGTACATCATGTAACAAATAGTTGGCTGATGGCTTTCTGAAATTCTTATAAAATTGCAGGTTAAATTTCTGGAATTCTTATGCAATTTCTATTATAAGTAGTGAATTTCTAGCCTAGATATAAATGCATATAGATACTTATAAACATCTTAACATCAAGCTCACCTTGTTGTACTGAACTTTGGTAACATCAAGAAAAGTTTGAGGAAGGTCTGGAAATCTGTGTTTTAGCAACTGTAGGAGAGATTCAGTTCTGTGGAGTGAGAATTGTATCTTGTCTATCTCGGATACCATGTCCCTCATGAAGGCCAATGACTTTCGCACTGGTGATCTCCTAGTGACTGCATTGGACAGTTTCTGCTTCCACACAAAAACCATCCCTTCAAGACGGTTGACCATTTCTAGGACACGGTGTTCACTTTTAAGATCAAGCAATTCCAGTATTTCTTCAACAGATGATTCTGAAGTCAAGGACTTGTATATATCTTCACCCAAGGTAGCTTTAGCCGACTGCAGGCAGAAAACATATTACCAATACGTGATACAAGATGGATAAATCATAGCATATTCTTTCCAGTTATTTTAAAAAAAAAATTACATCTAGGGTTGTGCTCCACTTGTGAAGGTCGTACACTAATGGTCCAGTCCCTGCATGGGTCAAAATTTTGTGCTTTCATTTGTCCCTTTTTTTTAACACCTAGGCATGCAATGCAAGACAGCTGTTGGCTAGGTTAGGCAACACGGTTCCATTACAATTACATAAAAGCAAAGTACACTTCACAAATGTACAACATCTCAAATTTTGAAAGACAGTTTATTCCATTGTGGTTTACACTTTACAGATTTTGTCAATCCCATCCATATGCCATTCCTCTGAAAAAGAAACCTTGAGATTTTCACAAAATCTTGGGATATTTCAGACAATACTAAAGAAAACCAAGATAATTTTTGAATAGTACTGTTAAATCAAAACTCAAAAAAATTCTAACCTCATTACGAAACTATATGACCCTCCTAGAATATACTTCATTTAGAAGAGTGGAACAAGGAAATGAATTTTATACCTTTGGGAAGGCATCTCTTATAGATGCAGGGACAGGCATTTGAAGTAAGACATGTTCATTAATAGACTTAGCAGCTTTCAGAACCTGATGAACAAGCTTCCCTTGAAAGCCCAATCTCTTGCGCTGAGCAATAGAAAGTCCAGATTGTGGAACACGAGCAGATGGGAACCACCATTTCTTGGTCTTTCTTATATGGCCACCTTCGCCCCTTCCTTCAGCTCTGCTACCTCCTTCAGCATACCAATACTCTGTGTCCACCATAGAATCTAAAACTTCCTGCAGAAAATTCAATAACTACACTCCCCCAAGATGCAAAAAAACCTCCTTGACACTTCCTTCCTTCGTGTTCACAATAATTCAGTATTTTGACTATAATGGTCGACAACTTACAATAAGTATGGAGTCCAGTTTTCTAAGTGCTGGAAGACTTGTGTTCACATCAGCACGAGCTTTAGGTGTCATTATCTGGAACATGAAATTTGTATCAGATGACTAACGCAACGATCAAGTTTTGATGTCAGAGAATTTTTACCAAGATGATTGATACTTACTTCCAAGATGCAACCATTGACCCCATTTTGCTTGGCAGGAACCAGCTCAACCATGTAGTTCGTAGGAGATAGGAGCCAGTCCATCTCTCTTTGCCATCTGTTCTTTTTATCTTCGGATAATGGTTCTAACTTCCATAACTCCCCAAATATAGAAGCTGAAAAAAAGAGAGTGACATGTTGGTGTGAGTCAACTTTTTTCCATCAATGGTAAAATTGTAAAAGTTTTTATTAAGAGATTAGATATTGTATTTAGGAATGTATTTTCATTTCTTATATAAATTTCACATACAAGTATGCAAGGGATTGGAACCTTTCAGTTTCTATATTTCAAGGAGATGAAGACATGCTATCGATTCTATTCAGACATACAGATACGGATTTGCATGCAGAAAGTAGCAAAGATTGATGGCAATTCTAGACATGTAAAGCCATGGGCCTGTTCTGGAAATATGGAAACCTTCAGCACCAACGCATCTTGCGGGTCTACAAATGATACAGACAACAAAGACAGTGACAGTTTACATCATGCATTTCTCAATGCTTTTCGAGCAAAGGTAATTACATAAGTATTCCCCGGCCATTTTTCTCATAGATCTGTAGATCCATCATCCAACTCCTCAAAGATCCACCATAAGCTTCTTAGTCTTTAAAAGCAAAAAAAATGGTAGATACACTCATATTGGAGTGGCATCTTTTAGTATGAAAATGCAGTGAATTGAATTCCATAAGATGAGCAACAAAAGCCAGCAGTCTCTGCAAGCTGTTTTTTCTGGAGACTCTACACTTGAAGCCTGTAATGCCCAATCTTGATTCATGTAAATTGAAATTACGAAATGCATGACAGAAGATGCTACAGATCCCTCACAGCAAGAAGAAAGCACATAGAATGGATATGTAAAACGATGCAGAATCGAAGGACTACATACCTGCAAGATTTGTTATAGAATTGGAGAGAGCGAAAGCAGTGGCAACACCCTTGCAACCACCAGAGTTATCATCTCCCAGCAGTAACTTGGCGAACCTCTCCTTCATGGTCTCAACATCTGAGAAACACATTGTGTAAGCAGGTACCTTTCCTTTGGAGCACAGGCTTAGCCTAGATCCACAAGGAGCATTCCACTCGTCCACACAATTCTGCTCATCTCCCATCCCACTATTGCTCAACAGCCACTTGGACGAGAGAGACAAAGATCCACAGACTTCTTTGCTGGAAGAAGAGCAGCTTGAGACATCCTCATCCATTGAGTCTGTCACAATGCAACCATCCGCCCCACTTGCAGCACTCTCATTGTCATGAGCATCATCGGTTAAAATGCGGCTTTCTAAGCCGCTATATGTCATCACTCCTGCATGAGTTCCTCATGTTAGCAAATAGCACCAAGGAATAGATAAATATTGCAATGCTAGCAATGTGGCATTGGATGGTTGGCTGGTGGTGGTTGTGATCTTAGAAATGAAAGAAAAACAACAAAGGTAAAATTTTGTGAACAAATAGCCCACTTGGGCCCTAAGATTGCCATTTATTCTCATTACCCCAACTGCAAGAACAGCCTCATGAACAAGGCAGATGGGAGTAAGTGGTCCGTGAACAATACATGAACTTATCAGAAGGTGCAATCATGTTGCAGAAACACAGGTTATTTATGAGATCATGCACTGCAAGGTAAATGGTTATTGGAACCAATGTTTTTTTTTAATCAAAAAAACAAACAATAGGTTGGCTGATTGAAACTGTTCAACCACGGTAACCATAGTCATGTTTCAATCCAAGGACACCCTGCATCTCATTAGCGTGAGGATCTCAGCATCAAACTGATAACTGCAGCAGATAATCCCAGACAGCTACGACAATGATCTAAAGAATCCAGTGTTAAATTAGCCTTGGAGCAGGTAAAGCCAGCACCTTCATCAACATGCCAAAAAGGAAAGTGTGTAGTGGAAGCAGGAAGGTGTGAAAAGTGTTGGCCACCTCCACAGCACTGCAGATCTTTCCCTAGTGAGGTCTGACAGGAGTAATCGTGTTTTATTATTTTTTTACCCTAAGCATGACCCACCATTCAGATTCCATCTCACTGTAAAAACACAAGCATATGCAGCCGGATATGCAACAAGCAGGAAGCCATGATTAATCACACCATTAAAGCCAAACCCAAATGTTCCAGACCGATTCTCTCATAAGCAACATGGCACTGAAGCCTCATGTGGCAGCAGCAGGGATGTCGAACAGTCTTTTTTCTGAAACGAGTGCAATGAACAGTGTTTGACGTTGCAGAAGGAAATGCACATGGCATTCTGGAAACGCACATGAGCACTAGACACTCTGATGCATTGCTCACGTGGACAGCCTGCCAACTCTAACACTTCCCCCAAGTCAAAACTCGCCTATTCCCAAGCATGCATTGACTCATAAATATTTATTTCAGATGCATACCATTGACGAATCTTAAGAGCCTTGGATGAACATCAAATCAAACAAGCTCTTTCCTTTTGTATTCATATCCTCTGATACAAATACCACTTGTTACAGGTTAATCTTGATCTTATTGAGACCTTCCCTTCACTTCCACCTCCCTCCCCAGCAGAGAAGATGATTTTTTGATGGAGATGATATGATCTTCATGGCTATTATTTTTATTCCATCACTGAGAAATCAATTAAGCAACAACTTGCTGCTCTGCCCAGCATCTTATTCATTCAATACAGCAGTAATGACAGCAGAGATCACGGTCACCCATTTGGTCTTGAAAATTATTCTTTTTCCCTTGATGGGGCTTCATTTATGGTGGATTGGTTGATCAAACCCTGTTGGATCCAAATCAATCAAATGGGTCTGAAAAGGCAACTTTCCTGTTGTCTCCCCCCCACCCCACCCCTGCAGTACTTGGTGGTGTGGAGAATTGGAGACAAAGCTCAGGAGATCGACCCAACATTGCCAAATGGATCTGCAGAAATTCTCACATTGGTATGAGAACTCGACCTTTTATGAAAAGAGGCTTTTTATTTATTATCAATTAATTTTGAGTGATTAATAGGAAAGCTGGCTGTGGGCCACTTGTAGGGATGAAAATTATAAAAACCAGCAAGTAAAAGAACTAGCTTACTCCATAAAATGATATCTTAGTAGTTAAGAGATCTTTTACTAAACTTATAGTTCAATCCCTAAAAAGCAGCAAGTAAAAGAACCAGCTTCCTGCCTATCCCTAAAATGATATTTTAGTAGTTGAGAGATTTTTCACTGAACTTATGGTTCAATCTCTAAAAAGCAGCAAGTAAAAGAACAATCTTAGTAGTTGAGAGATATTTCACTAAACTTATGGTTCAATCCCTAAAAAGTAGCAAGTAAAAGAACTAGCTTTCTATCAATCGCTAGAATGATATCTTAGTAGTTGAGATCTTTTACTAAACTTTTGCTTCAATCCTTAAAAAGCTTGAAACTCCACTGATGCAGTAGAATTATATTAAAATATTTTAATAAAAAAAAAAACTAGCTTTCAACATTGGTATAAAAAGAGATCTAATTTTATATGAATATAATATAAAGTACTTATTCAAATCAAAACTTGAGAGGAGGGACAAGAAGGGAAGGCAAGGCTTTTGAGCTTACGGTTGCCGTCATGATCGAGGTCGAGACTCATCTCATTGCGCCGGTGACAACACGCCAAACGCCGCATGACTGCGACGACAAAGCCGGTGGTCCTGAACTGGTGCAAAATGCCAACTTTCAGAAAAACAAAAATGGAAACACTACAGTGGACTGGTGGTTGCCATACCAAACAAGCAACATCCCTCTTCTTGGATTCTACATTTGTTCAAAAGAAAAGAAAAGAAAACAAAGGAAAAGAAAATCGCTGTTTTTGGCTGCTGGTTCATGGAAAATGGATGAAGACAAGAGACGCCGCTTGATTTCATGGTGTCCTGCTTTAACAAAGGAAACCCAAAAAGGAACTGCGCTTTCTGAGAAGAATCATGTTACCGATCTTCGTGTGGAAAGAAATACCAGGATTTGAATGGAGAAAAATAGGGCTTGCAGAGTTGCAGTCAAATGTTAAGAAAAGAACAAGTGGATAAGGTAATGAAAACCTGTGCTTTTGAGCACAACAAGCTTGCTCTGTTTTCCTATGGAAGCAACATGAAAACAACCCAAAAAAAAAAAAAACAGTGATCAGGAGAGGAATGTAACGTGGTATGGTAGCAGGCCATGCCATGTCCTCCCCTCCCACCCCCACCCCCACCCCCACCTGGTACTGCTTCAGCTGCTGCTGATGACGGCTGTCACAGATGCTTTCTTTTTCTTCTTCCCCTGAAAACGAAGACAAAACAGGGCAGTAGGGGTTACCAATGGAACATGTGGATGATGATGATGGTGAAGGAGAAGTAGGTTGTGGGTCGTGGGTGTGTGTGTGTGTGTGGGGTCGTGGGTGTGTGTGTGTGTGAGAGAGAGAGAGAGAAGGAGAAGGAAGGAGCTTGCTGCTTATTTGATTCAGCCATGAATGCCCTTTTGGAGCTTGGTGCTTGGGAGCTCTTCCACCATGACCTGTTCATTCTCTTGGGTGGTGTTGACATGACTTGTTCATCTTTTTGATGAGGAAAAGGCGCAGGACAGCCAGGACTGGACTGCTCATCCCTTCACCCTTTCCCATTCACCAAACCGCATTCAATAATTTATTTATGGTTGGTTCTGAATTCTGAAAATTGAAAATTCTGTCTTAAATAGCAGATTGTGATTGATATTATTATTATTATTATTAAATATTTATTTTAAATTTAATATTTATTGTCTATTATATTTATTTAAATCATAAGATAATTTTCTGTATTTAAAAACACTGTAATCAAGGTAAAATTTTGAAGCAGCATTTTTTTTTGAAAAGCTAGAAATAAGGATATATTAGGCACATTACATGAAATAATCAAGAATGAAGGAAGTTTTTATTTTATTTTTTTATTGGAACGAAGGAAGTTAGGATTTAGGGTTTAATAAATAAAAAGACCTAACATATAAAAAAATACTTAAAAAAGCAAGGTTCCAACAAAATAGAGTACGGAAGAAAAGATAAGAAGGAAAAAAAGATTCCCTGCCTGTCTCGTCCATATTAAAGCAAAATTTTACTTCTCGAGTCATGAATTTTAGAATGAAATATATTATTTTATGAATTTGATAGATATTTAAAAAATAGCAGATTGATATTACTATTAACTATTTATTTCAAATTTAATATTTATTATGTATTATATTTAAATTAATGTATTTAAATCATGAGAAAATTATCTATTGTTAAAAATACTGTAATCAAGTTTTATTATTTATTCACAATATAAAAAAATACTTAAGGTATGTGAATATAAAATTAGATGAAAATAAATTGTTAAGAATTTATTTTCTAGTTAGAATTAAATGAAATGGAATGGAATTCAACTGTATACCATGTAAAATTGAACAGAATTTAAAATTTTAGTATTTATATATATATTAGAATTAGACAAAATTAAATTTATTTTTATTTTAAAAATAATAAAAAGTTAATATATTTTAAATTTTAACTATTAATTTTTTGAGAGATACAAAAATTACAGGATATCCCATGGAAGAAGGGTAGACAGATATTTCGCTCAATTTATAACGAAGAAGGTCGAAATTGAATTCTGAACCCTTCTTTTAAACAAATTTCATAAAAAAATTAAATTTCATTAAAAAATATTCACACAAATACTTAAATTAAACGAAATTAAATTTCCTACGTAAATCCACCCTCAAGATAAATTTTTGAAGATGAATTTCACTTCTCATGAATTTTAAAATGAAATATAGTTTTTAAAAAATTTGATGGATATTTATTTAATTCTTTCAAATCATAAACCTCACGTCCTTATCACCGCTTCAAAATAATAATAATAATAATTTAAGTTGAGAAAAAACATGCATTAAGAAATAGAAAATGATGATATTTGAGATTGACTAGCTACCAAACTTCTTATGCTCAAAATTTCTGAATTAACAAGGAGGACAAACATATTTTCTTTGAATGTTAAGGGAGAAACACTATTATTTCACAAGATTTATCAAAGTTCATCAAAATAGGTGAACGATCATTTTGTAAAATTTTAAATTTTTTTTTTTTTTTGACAAAAACTTAATTTTCATTGTAACGAGGGATTTGTGCACTTCTCATAAATGTAGAAAATAAAATTTGAAAAAATTTCTAGATTTAGAGGTATTTGTACAATACGGTAATTTGAAAAAAAAATTAAAATTTACAATAATATACATAGTGAATTTTTCTAAATTTTGCACAACACATTGAAAAAGAAAAGAATCAAATCTCATTTCTACATCCAATATACATGTCTCTACTACCCTCACTACATAATCTTACTTGTTCCTCCATTCAAGTAATTTTCATGTCTCCACTAACGTTAGCATAAGCATTGATTTCTTCTCAATTACTTCTATCGCCATTGTCGTGCTCATTACTCAATCCAAGTGCTCCCTTTTTTTCATCACCACTTGCAAATTTTTCGAGACATATTTTTCCATCATCGCCTTTTCACTTTCAAGATATATTCTTCTTCATCACTTTCGAAAATCAGAACTTTAAAGAAATGAAAAATATAAAATTTTTGAAAATTGTGTTTATTTGTACACAAAATAGACACTTAAAAAATCGATTTGATTGTCTCCTCCACCTTTAGTGACCACCAATGTCCTATGACAATGTCTCCCACGCTAGAATTGACAAGTTTTTTTGAGGGAACAACTCTTGAACTACCATTTGCACACTTAATCATGAATTATCTTCGCTTAACCCTATTCACCAATGGCAAGTAATCATCCAAGTTCCACTTTTGTACCTCCATAGCCATCTAAGGGTCTGTTTGACAAGCTAGAGCTAAGTTCTAATTACTATGCAGCTCATGCTCTTCGATGACCATCCACGGGCCCTTTTTTTTGAATATTCAATTATCATTATAAGCTATACTAGATGATGATAACCACTAAATCAACTTCCTTGAAAAAATGTATAATTTTTTATTTAAAAAAATTGGTAATTTTTTTATATATTGAAAGTACTTGCATTTCTTCTCTGCTGTCATCTGGCTAGGTACCAACTAATTAACTGGTACAGCTCACCATCCTCTGGGCGTGCTCATCATATCCCATTAGTTTTGAATTTTGGGCACCCTTCACTGAATTCTCTGAACTACACAGTATAAACAAAGGATGAGAAATGTGAAGCATAACCACGCAGTAGCTTGACTGCTTTATATATTGTGAAACATAAATGGCCTTTTTGCCCAGATCAATTCAGAATTTAGTCTCTAATAACATTCACAAAACAGAATTGATTTAAAAGAGCAAAAGCAGCACACACATCTTTGAGCCTCTTTGCAAATTACAATATGAATCAATTGCATCAATTATGCAGTAGAGAATCAAAAGAATATAAAACACAAAACATAATCAGCACTCAGATCATAATCAACCTGGTCTGCCCAATGATTTGTGACACATTCCAGAGACGCAAAGATGAATTCCTCTACATTTACAAGTACAATAATTCTGAATGAGGGGGTTTCAGATAAATATTGGCCCCTCAAGCTATAAAAAGCTTTTTTGTAAATCTCTATCCCACACCAGTTAAGGTTGCATAAGCATTTTTGAGAGTGTTTCAATTCAAAACCAATGCATTTTGGAAAGTTGATGGAAGTTGATTTTTGGAAAAATTATAACAATATTGTCCAAAATTTTTAAAACTGTACTTGCATTTTTTTGTATTTACACAAAAATCATCAAAAAAAAACAACAAACAGTACTGCTCTCTAATAAGTTAGCTGTTCTGAAGAAAAATTATAATTCCAGTCAAAGGTTAAAAATGCAATGCAAGTATGAGTAGCTTAAGCTAAAAATCTAACTACAAATGAAAAAATCACCCGTTACATTGTTGGTGAATGGAAGAATTTAGGTGCAAAACTCCAACATTATAGTAAACAGGGAAGACTCAAGTAGGGAATAAAGAGAGTTTAGCAAACGTTTTATTCAAAAACCATTACAAGAACGGTCTAATTTTTTGCATAAAAGAAATTTTACTATTTTCTCTCTATAACTTCCATGCCACAGTTTGATGCTGGTTTATTCGATTCCCTAAGTGTTCTTTGAGAAACTGAAATTTCAATTAAACAGAAAATAACCAAGAAAACTTACCAGAAGCAGCTGCAATATTTTTCATTCAATGAAATTATTAGACTAAGATGGTTGGATGAACTATGATGTTGGATCCCAACTATTGAAAAACTGTTACAAAGATGACTGTCAGGTTAAGTGAAAGAGTAAAACAACATCATGTGTGCAAAACTTAGTAAGAGCTATCAAAGTACACTCACCAGCTCTTTGTCTGAGGGAAGCTGAAGCAACCTGGAGTATCTCCCTAGCTTTCCGGTCTGGTGTGCATCCAGCATTTTCCATTTCCTGGTAGATTACAGAAACCTGATTAACAACCATGTGATCAGAAGCAAGAATAGTTAGTTTTCAACGTTGCTTGTTTATGCACATGTTCCCTAATCAAAGGAGAAGATGATACAGCAAAAGGCATAACATGGAAAAGAATGTACAGGAAATGAGCACGAGCAATTTTTCTTTAATTTGGGAAAGATATGGCAGAAAAATATAGAAGGCAAGCATAGGGCTTGGAATCATGGATTTAAATCCTAAGAAAAAGTCTCTCCATTTTTGAAGGTAAGACAACATAAATTATATCTGCCCTAGAGTCCATATTGGTGGAAGTCTTATGTACTAAATTTGCCTTTCTATATTGCAGCAGCCAGCAGAAGATTGTATAAAGGAAACTTGTAAGATTAGCTTAAATAAATTCAAAAGACAGTACCCAGCTTGGGCTTCACCATCAACTCAAAGATGAAGTGCACTAACTTTTTGATTATTTTTGGTACGGTTCCATTTAATAGATCATGTAGAAACTATTTGGTAGAGTGCCAATAAATATGATAATAAAGACCTTTGATAGAGGAAGAATTTTCAAAATCAACAAAATGTATGGTATTTAATCAATTTGGACGAAATAAAAGGAGAGAACGAAGATAGAAAGTTACATGTTATAAATAATGAACAAAATATTTAACTTTAAATAATCAAAATATGATTATCAGAAAGGATTCATGATGATTATTGTCATTGACTTCTTGTTGTTTGGTTGTAAGGAAAACTATCATTTGTTTTATGATATAGTTTGATACTTGGTTAACAGCAAATCTTGTGTACTTAAAATATGTAAGTGGAAAATTAGTACAATTGTACATCAAACAATATCTTATGTTAGTATACATGTAAATTGGGACAACTTTAGAATGCCTCAGTCTCATATACTGCTTTCAAATCAAAGATAATAGAGGATTTATCACATGTTACGCAATCCTCTGTATATGATCCTTCTCATGTGCTACACCTCCACTCATCAACAAGGATGAAGTACTTTTGCAAATGTGAGGAGTTAAGCCCTCACTAGATTAAGGAAAAATACTTTAAATTACATATATGGTTATATGTGTAAAATATTTTATGCAAAATTTAAATAATAAATAGATCTCTTTTATATTTAAATTAAATTAAATAATACTGAAAAGATCAATTGAAGATTAAAAATGTGGTAGCTTATTATTTTTCTCTTAAAAAATTTTCCATTTCTTTTTATTTCCTTACTATTAATACTAGTCTCTATTTCTATTATTCTATGGTTATGTGGATCAAACTCTGTTTTCTTATGGTTTACATTAGTTCTATCATAAGCATTGTCATTTTTTCTATGAGGAATCTATGGTCTCTCTATTATTTACCTATAGTCTATCTTAGTCTTATGATTAGCATTAGTGTTCGTCACCTTTATTTCTACTTTGTTCTTACTCCATCTCTATTAGCCCAAACACCATCATTTCCTATCTCTGTCCCTGCCTATGAATGATCCTTCAACACTTTTTCCTTCTATATACGTTTGTACACATCCTAATATCTCATTTTCTTTTCTTTTTATTGTCTACATCTAGTACCACGTGTTCAAAATTTTTGCCATACCCATGTAAATTTTCCCCATATTGCACAACTTTTCACGTGAAATGCTAATGTAAAGAATGATAACATAAATGAAATGAGAAATACCCTTCAAAAAAATTGAAATGAGAAATTTATATAGGTAGTTGGAGAAGGGAAGTGTACAAATCTAACCTGTTCAAATTTTCTTGCCCGTATAAATGCTTTCATGAGGGTAGTATAGGTCACCACATCAGGACTCATGCCCTAGAAGAAATGAAACGATCACCCTTGAGAAGTTACTTGAAGAATAAAAATTCAATGTTGACAAAATGAAATGTTTTTGTTCTTTCTCAAGAGACTTACACTCTCCTTGATGTGCTCAAAAATGGATAATGCTTCCAAGTATCTACCAGCAATTCCAAATGCATTGATCAACAAGTTCAGCATTACTAGATTTGGTTCAGTTCCTTCAACTTCCATCAGTCTAAGTACTTTGACAGTTTGTTCACAGAGTCCCTATAGTTTTAATTTACAATCGACACACAACTTGCTCAGATAATTGAATGCTTAAAATTCACTTATTAAGAAAAAAGAAACAATTGAATACCTGTTGGGCATAGGCATTGGCCAGTGCACAGAAGATGCTAGCAGAAGGTTGCAAGCCTTCAGCTTTGATTGCAGCAACACACTGCTCAGCATCCTGAAACACACCATACTGTCCATATATATCTGCCAGTATTGCATATACAACACAACTTCCCCGCAGTCCCCTACAATTCATACCCTCAAATAAATTCTTAACCACATCCCACTTCCCCTGCTCCCCCAACCTGCTAATTATAGAAAGAAACACCTTCGGATCAGGGTACAGCCCCTCCTCCTGCATCGTCACAAAAAAACAGACCGCCTTATCGATATCCCCTGACTTGCAATGCCAACGAATCAGTGAATTCCAAGTTGAAATATCCGGCTTGACGCCATCGCTCTGCATATTCTGGAATGTGTTTTCCACCTCATCCATCCGTCCGTAATTGCCAAAGGTATCAATTATCTCATTGTAAATCCTTGTATCCGGGCAAACACCCAATTCCCTCATCTCTCTCACAACCCCCAGTGCCTTCTTCCACATACCATTGTCCCTATAAATCTCAATTATCTTACCATACACAAAACCATCCAACCTAATCCCCAACCTCCTCATCTCCCCAAGAACTCTCCAGCAATCATCCAACTTCCCGGCCCGTGAATACGAATCCAGCAGAAGCAAAAACGTCTCCCTGTTCTTCCTAATTCCATCCCTGCCCATCTCAGCCAAAACCCTGTTGGCCATCTCCAGCTGCCCCTTCCTCAGGAACCCTCTTAACAAGGCATTATAAACCCTGGATCCTAGCCTGAGACCCGTCCACTTCATCTCCTGGAAGACGGCGTCTGCCTCCAGGGTCCTCCCTACCCTCCCCAGTGCGATGATCAAGGACGTGTAGGAGGGGAGGTCCGGGCGCAACCCCAAGGCCTCCATGTGGGAGAGGACGGCCATGGAGGCGTCAAGGTCGCCACTTTCGGAGTGGGAGCGGATGAGTTCATTGAGAGACGCGCGGGAAAGCTCGGCGCTTTCCGCAAGTCCGGGTGGGTTTCTGAATTGGGTATGGTAGAGGCATGGATTTTGGGGTGGCCTGGAGACTCTGGAGGAGGAAGAGGAGGATGGTGTGGAGCTGTTGGGTGTGGCTCTGAGCTTTGCGAAGGTGCGGTGGGTGGTGGTGGGGGGTGAGCTGAGGGAGAGGGAAGGCGAGTGTAGGGCTTTGTTGAGCCAAGGGGCTGGAGTGGAAGCTAGTTGCATAGGCGGCGGCGGCTGCTGCTGCTGTTTCTTCTTCTTCCTCCTGCTTTGTCGCGCTTCTTTGGTATTTTCTGCTGATTAGGTGTATTTTTTTAAAAGGAAAAATTAAGTGATAAAATTTATATTATTTTAAAAATATATATATATGTTAGTGTTGATATAATTTTTTAATATAAAATATTAAAATTATTCGATAAAGATTATTACAGTATATAATAAAAAATAAAAATATACAGAAAAAACTTAAATAAACAAGACAAATGCTTAAATAAATAAAGTCTTAGTGATACAAGGATGTTTTTTTAAAATTAAAGTAAAAAAAATTTAGAAATTTTTTTAGATTTTTGATTATTTGTATTTTATGAAAAAAATTTAAAATTCAGAATTTTTATCTATATATAAAAATTTTGTTTTCACATTTTTTATCCTTAAAGAAAAATTATTTGTCACATTTCACTTTGTAAGACTCTCTATTGCTACGTCAAATATTTTCTAATATCATCATAATCATCTCTTATACCATCAAAATCATTTTTCTTTATTATAACATTATTCAAAGTATCTTTGACTGTAAATTATTTTTTCTATAGTTAATATCTCTTCTTTCTTTCTCCCGATGTTACTACTTCTCTTCTCTTACTTCACTTCTCTCGTTTGCTCTTCACTACTTTTCTCATTCTCTTAACATCTTCTTCCTTTTACATTTCTCTTTTCTCTCAATACTACTTCTCTTTTCGTAACTTTTATCCCTTTCACATTTCCCCTTTCTTTGATCCACCTTCAGCATTTTTTAACTTTTTTTTTCTTTTTCTATTTCTTAAATTTCTTATATGCATAAACAAATCCTAAGAATCTCATGATACAATAATAACAATTTCATTTAAAAGAATACTTAAAATTATCTATTTATTTTAAATATGATTTTCGTGGTTAGGTTGATATATTTATTTATTGGAAGCACCTGCAATTTCTTTTTTCTTATATTAATAATTTTTTTTAATAATTTAATAATTAAAAAATAGAAATCATCTAGGAAAAAAAATCCTCTCCACGAGACTATGTTCGTTACTGAGGCAACGCAAGACAAAATATCATTTTTTTCAACTATAATGTGATTCT
This sequence comes from Amphibolis antarctica, assembly GCA_024699675.1. Taxonomy (NCBI): domain Eukaryota; kingdom Viridiplantae; phylum Streptophyta; class Magnoliopsida; order Alismatales; family Cymodoceaceae; genus Amphibolis; species Amphibolis antarctica. The sequence goes on from JAMKPZ010003488.1 coordinate 16,496, forward strand.
TAAGATAACACAATTACTTCTTCTTCTTTCATTTATCCTATTTTACTATAATTATTATATATAATCAACAACATACAATAAAAATTTCACCTTATCTGATTACAAATACAACCTCTATAACAATTTCAACAATATACAGTAAAAACTCTATTACAACAACCTTTTCAACATAAGCTGTTTGTTAAATTTCATTTGATTTTAACTTTTTTTAACTTGTAAAATTACTTTCAATGTTATTATTATTACATAAATTATTAAATTTCAATATATAAATTTTTATCACCTAAATTACTATACAATTTTAATTTCACTCACGAAACTAACTTCATATTCAACTTTATCCAACTTAAAAGGTTGATAAAAAGGGTCTTATGAGCAAATTTTAAAAATACAGAAAAAAATTTAGCAACTAAATGAAAAAAAAAAAACCATGGTAGATTTTTACACAACTTTCATATGAACCGACCCATGCATGGACTACACAGACCAATACATCAGAATGCATCCCCGGTGAACTCCAATATATGGTCAAGGAGGGCAAGGTGCGGAGCATGGACCTGTTCATGATGATGTTGTAAAACTACACAACCTTGAGAGAATTTGTACTTTTGAAAATATTAAAATATAAAAAATAAAAATAAAAATTTTGACTTATTATTTCTCACAAATTTACATCATTTTTTACCATTTTCAAAAATATAAACCTTCATAGTAATTGACGAGAATTCTAAAAATGATGAAAAATGAATAGATAAAAAATGAAAAACATGCTAACCAACGACATGTACCGGTCATTCGCCTCCCAGACTATCATACCAAATGCAAGCGACAACATCACACTAAAGAGCGACCGCAATAACATGCTAATCCGTCTTTGGTGCAGAGCTTCATCAACAGGCTCGAGGCGAAATCAGCAGCGACATGCCTGTCAACACCGTACGGTAATCAGAATTAGAAAAATCGTTACCAAACAAGATCTTACTCCCATCTTTCAGCTCCTGCCATGGGAGTTCTTCTGTTCTTGTAACCAGAGGTTCTCATCTTTCTTATGGCCACACACACACACAAAAAAAAAAAACACAGATGAAGAACTGCAAATGGAATCTACCTTGTCCTCCAGGCATCTGATCGTGGGGAGAGAGACCTTGTAATCGTGTTCCAGTTCTCTAAACAGCATTTCCGTTAACTTCCTGGTTCTTCATGGATGTCTGCAACTGTCCTGCAAGTTGCTTGTTTTCACGGACATCTTCCAACTGGAACTTCATCTCAAGCAACCTCAATTCCAACTGCAAAATGCCAATGCCAAACAACTTTTAAAGGACAAGATTGAAAAAATGGGTGATAAAAAGCAGTTATCCACGGAATTCAAAGAGAAATAATGGAATTTCTCCTGTTCAATGATTTCCCAAAGGAAGGTGCCCATGTATCTGCATGTCATGCAAGAACCCTAGATGAACATGATCAACATTCAGCATCTACATTTGGCATTAAATGCCAAAACCCAACAGTTCCAAAAGTAAGATGAAGTTCAAAAAAAACCAAAGAAATCGTTGATTGTTTTGTAGATTTTGCAATGGGAATATCAAAATCAGAGCTACACTTCAGCTTCAGCAGTAAAAATATCATATGGGCATATGGGCAATCAACTGCAGAGCTTAAAGTTCTAAAGAAATACTTACGTAGGAATCCATCTACTAAGATAAATTAGTAGATGGAGAAGAAGGGAATGCAGCCAAAGAAAAAAATGAATTTGATTTACAAAAACTAAATGGCAGAACAGAAGGAACTACCCATCCTTTCTCTGTGTACTGCTGTCAAGACTCAAAAAGGGAGAGTCTTGACAAGGGCAATGGACCGCATCACAGCTTGTGTGCACAAATCTACAAGAAAACTTAGGAAGGACCTCGTCAGCTGAAACCATGTCCATACAGCAACACCAACAATCTTCAGGCCAAATAGGACAGCAGCCATTGTTAGTAACAAGGGTTTTGTAATTCAAAAGAAGGCAGGCTCAAACAGCCCCATCGAGTTCAACATCTATCTCTAGTGGCAGACTGGTTTTCCTGAGCCACTTTCAAATCCAAATCCCCAAAAGGCAGCGACATATCTACACTATCGGAAAGAAAATCTAACAATCAACGGTAACTTCAACAAACACAACTTTTAATTGTACTGTGCAGACATAAGAAGAGAACAATTCATCCAAAAGAACCCTAGATGGATTAAGAAAGAGATTAATGTAGAGTAAAAGCTATTACCCTTGCAGTACAGACACCGCTCTCTAGTACCTGCACCAGTCAACAGTCTCTGTTGGTTAGTGTAGATAAAGATGGAGATCATGAGGTCTGGTAGAGGATATGGATAGGATCCACGGTAACAGAGGTCCGGTAGAGACACCATCTTGTTCTGCATGAATGAGGAACGGTGGCACAGTAGAGTGAAGACATGGCACACTGCAGCTGAAGGCAGAAATGGACCAGACATGCCTGCTTCAAGCCAACACCATGTAACTAAGACAAAAGAAATTAAAAAGGGCTGAAATATAAAGAATTTGTGAATTTTACTCATACGATGTGAATTGTCAGTATACATTATTCTTTACACCAAACATCAGCAGAAGGCTTAAGGAAATTACAGCAAATTACAAGTGCAATACAAAGAAGCACATCGACACAGCAGCACTTGATGGATAATACACATCTTTCACAAACCAGAAGCCCCTTGTTTTGGTACTCTTATCTTAAGCATTGGAAATCATCACACATGCCTTCAAACTATCAAGACCACCATTGGGAACAATCTTTCATTTGGACTAATGTGAGAAATGGGAATCCGTGAGAAGATCAAGCAGTAAAGAGAATGATGATGATAAGAACGATGATTCCAAAAATCACGAGGAGCAAACAGATCTGCATAAACGAAAGTCTCTTGGTTAAGAGACATGAGATGGATGGAAATTAGACGGAGGCAGTGATAAGTCATACTTATTTTACATTACCAAGGACGAGTTTGATCTCTGGGATTTGGAAGCCTTTGCAAGTTGGGAATTTGCTTGGGTGGTTGCTGCATGGGAACTTTCAATATTGGATGAAACATCATCTGCAAGTTTATCCTGTGAGCAGGTGTACAATAGTAAATGGAAATGTGGAATGAATTGACATAGTATAGATTTCCATTTTTACCTATCATTACTCCTTGGTTATCAACCATCAACGCAAGATCTTTAAAAATTTCATTCACTTCACCAATTTGTCGATGGATTTCTTGTATTCCTTGCTCCCTTTCTTCAATGGTAGCCTCATTGAAGGTTATCTCATTGTCAAGTTGCAACACTTCTTGCCTGCGGAAGCAAAATTGCATCCAAGTCACATTGGATAAATTTTGTTCGGCTACAGCAAACTCCAAACCAAACATCTCAAAGTTTGGAAGAAACGACTGGTGTTAAGACGGATGTTCACTAGAAAGGTTTTTTTTTTGTCAATGTACAAACTCTTGTAAAAATATGTGGGTGCAAAGGCCACCTAGAGTGTGACCGCAAGGAAAATTGGGAGTTTAGAAGCACATGTGGTACACAAGCAAATGCATGATGTTCGCAACATTGTTTAACAATGAGCAATGAAATCAAAATTACCTTTTGGATTCCATAAAAGCAGATGGTTGCTCTAAAGTTTTATTTGAGCTTGCATCTACCACATCTGGAGAGTGGCTGCACGATTAGAATGAAAACTTAGAAGACATCTCATACAAAATTTACATAAAAATGGAGAAGGGGTAGAAAGGAATGATAAAGTTTGCAGGTAGGCTAAATAATATACATTTTCTGATCTGGGTACAATTGGAAAAATACTTTTGCAAATCACAATGAACTTGCTGCATTTTGTTTGAACAGCAGATGTTTTACTCCAGAAAGGAAAAGCAAACAACACGTGAAAGAAAAAAATTAGGAATATAATACTAAAATTAAAAAATAATCAGCAAACACAACACCCAAAGTATATGACCTGTGTCACATATCAAGGACAGATCCACTTGACTCATAGATGACATAACCATTAATTAGAAAGATGCATCAAAAGGCAGGCAATTTCAGGGACCCACTTAATATTTGAAGCTTATCAAAATAGGGGCAAAAGGGACAGATAATTATAGTACCCACTTTCAATTAATAAGAGGAATGACCAGGTGAGTCCTGAACTTCAAAATCAACAAATTTAATTAACCATTTTACACTACCAAATAAAAATAGTTATTAGAATACATGGGACTATTAATTTAGGATAACACATAAATTTTCAATAAATAAGATTATGACTTCTTCTAAATGAACTTTCTAGGCACCCAGGGATCATCACATATACAAAGGTTAAAAAGGTGACTCTTAGTCTTGAAATTCATCGATGTAATCTAACCACAACTTTGTCTAGTCTCCATTGAAATTTCCATTGATACACAAGGACATTCAAAACAATACTGATTGAATGTCTTGCCTAAAACACTGAATATTGAAAAAAGAATAAATTTTAAAAATATTTGTGATGATTTATGTAACCTGAGGAAAAAGTAAAAGAAGTTCAGCATAAAAGCAACATCCACAAAGAGAAACAATCCTTTATGAGGTCCCTGCCCTGTAGGATGCTGCTAAGCTACACATCAATATGCACCAGTCTGTTCATTGAAGACAAGACAACTTTGACAGAAGTTGAAGATTTTCAAAAAAATATAGGCCATACTGCAGTTTAGATAATTAGATTCCAAACAATGGTTTTATATTGGACTTTGGTAAGTTGGAAAATAGACATGTTCCAACAATATATACATTTCTATATAAAACTTGCGGGTTGGAGTCCTCTCGATGGATTGAAAATAAGGTAGGCAATATGTGCAGGAAAAAAAACATCTTTCAATATTTCAAGGATTCATGAATGCAAGAAAAGACGAGCAACTCAGAAATTTTGGTAATATGACCAAATAAACCTTAACACAAACAGATTGTATACCTTGATGGTGTACTTGTTTGGGGTAAAAAGGGAGCATATGCAGTCTCCCTCTCAGCAGCAATACGCTGTGCCTTCTGGAACTCTTTCAAAACAGCTTGGAAATCTTTTGCCAATTTTGCATCAGCAATCTTTTTGCTTGTCTTCATATGAGTTCAACATGTCAAATACAACCACGTTAGGCACTTGTCTAGATGAAAATTGCTATATCAAATTTGGTATCTGTTTTAAAGTTTTGATGATTTCAATAGGAAGAAATAAAATAGAAATCACCAGTTTACAATGTATTATACAGTTTATTTAAACTTTTAAGCAATAACTATCATAAGAAATCACCACGTTAGGCACTGTCATAAGATATTATGAACTGTAGCGCCTTCCACTGAAGTTATGTTTGAGCATTGAAATTGACATACAAATTAGTCAAATTACTTACTGCAATAAATCCTCTTAAATGAATGCATTTTCATGTAACAGAGGCTTAGAACTATGATTATAATAATTCCAGTTAACAAATGAAAATTAAGAAGTAAAATAGTTCGACATGTCTATTTTCCACATCAAGGACATACTTCTGTCAAAACATGACTACCGTTGATTATTCACTTACACTAACTTCGGCACGATGGTCAGTCTCACTAGCTTGTTTAAGTTTTTCCGAAGTATCTTTTACAAGCTGTCCAATATGCAGACGTGTCTTGTGCCTGCCAAAGAAGGTTAAATGATTGAGATAAATGCATTTTAGATGAAAAGAAAACTTTACGAAGTTCATTAGCACCTTACATGACAAGGTGAAAATAAAAGTCAACAAATAAGATGCACGTCCAAACCAAATGTTAAAAGTAAAAACCAAATCGACATTTTATGTAATGTAATTGTTTACTTGAGTCACCAGCCATAGAACAGGAAGTTAAAACATTCTCCACACACATTATCCAGGAGCAATGCAATAGGGACTGATTTTCTTTTTCAAAGCAGTATACATAAACATGCGCCAGGAAAGTCCTGTAATCTCCCTATCATCAGGATCCATGGAGCATTAAATTCCCTTGTCAGCCTATTCACTATGATAATTTCTTCTTGTGGAAATTCCTCATGTTGTACGGTACATCCTAACACAACCAACAATAACAGTACAACCAAACACATAAGACTACAGGATAAACATCACGAAAATTAATCAGAAGACAAGCCAAAGCACACAACAGCAAAACTCCCTCGTTCAAAAGAAAATCGATATTTCTCCACGAATTCTACCAATACACTAAAACAAGGTAGAGATAAGGTTGAGGAGAATGTGCTCACAGCTTGTCGCGAAGTTCGGGGGTATCCTTCGGGGTCCCCAGGGTGTTGACGAGGCGACTGAATGTGGAGACCGCCGTGTTGATCTGGAAGACCCCCGCCGCGACGGCCTGGGAGGGGTCCTGCATCCCGTAGGGCGGCGCACCCAGACGCCCCCTCCCTACCGGCTTCCCGGCCTCCAGATCCGCGAAGCTCATGGTCGATTCCCGATCGGAGGAGGATCGGAGACGGGAGGAGGATTCCGGGGAGTTAGGTTGGTTAGCGTCGTCGTAGCCTCTGCTGCACGTTTGTTGGTTTTGGGCGTCCGGTGAGTTGAGTTTGTTGAGTTTTACGACAAAATACATAATTTATAATAAATAATAATAATAATATTAGATTGATTTTATTAATAATTAAATTTTTTATAAATATATTATAAAATATCGTGATATACGATAAAAAATATATAATTACATAATATAAAAAAATAAACATAATCATTATCATCCTTATTTTCATTTTTTACTGCATATACAGATATACTGTATATTAATATTTATTAAATAACTCAAAAAAGATAGAATTAGTGAGATGAAATTTATGTTTTTTAAGAACTTATGTAAATATTTTAGTATATATTTTTAATGTAAAATATTAAAATTATTTAATAATATTATTGTAAATTATTATAGTATATAGTAAAAAATAAAAATACATAATAAAAAAACATGAAAATAAATAATATCATAAACATTATTTTACTTAATTCTATCACTTAAATCACGACACCATTCCAAATTTTAAGGGTCGTGTAATACTTAAACAAATAGAGTCATGATTAAGTCATGACAGGTTGGTATCACTCATTTGATTTAATTTTTAAATTTTTTATTTTATTAAAAAAATATAATATTAATAAAATATATTATTTATTAACAAATTCAAATTATCAAATTTTATATAATATATTATTGTAACTTAATTTTAAAAAAAAAAGAAAAATGAAAAAAAATTAGAATTTTTAGTATATTAATATATTGCAAAAATTCAAGAAAATTAATTTTAAAAAATTTATAAATATTCTATATTTTAACATTTTAAATATAATTTTACATTTCTTTTTGTATAATTACAAGTTTAATGATAGAAGAAGTTAGACAAAACGAATGAAGTTAAACAAGTATATTATAATAAAAATTTTGTTAATCCTAAAAATTTACTCAACTTAACAAGTAAAAAATAACCAAAAAAATTTATATTTATAATAACGAAGAAAGTTAATTTTTTTTACATTTTATAAAATACATAGATACCTAAAAGTCTACCTATGTATTTCAGAAATTTAAGAAAATTAAATTTAAAAAATACAAAATTAAAATTTTAAAAAATTATAATTTTTTTTAAAAAAATTCCCTAAAATTTCAAATTTTAAAAGAGAAAACGTAAAATTTAATTTTTATTTAAACGTTGTGGGGTTTGATCGGAAGACAAGCTGCTCCGGTGGGTTTGAGGCCGAGCGGCGGCAGGATGTGCCTGGTCATCTTTTGGAGGTTTCCTCTGGTGGGCTTTTGGGTTCTGCTCGTGCAGGGAAGGGAGAGAGAATAGAAGGTCGAAGGTGAAAGGCATTTTTGTCGTCAACTCCAGGTACCAAGGGTTTTTTTTTCAGAGAAAAGGAAGAACAGAGCAAAGATTTCATTCATCTCTGCTCTGCTGCAGTGATTTTGTCAAGAACAAAGAAAGTCTCCTTTTTCTCTCCTTCGGTTCATGCTATTCACTTGTTTTTCACTTTAGCGCTACAAGGTATGATGATCATATGCAGTATAAAGTAGACCCAAAAAAGAAAAATGCTTCGTTGCTTCAGCTGCAGGAAGCTATCAGCCTATCAGCTTGATTTGGAGCTGCAGTCCAGGGCGATGGAGCTTCCATTGATGGCGAAGAAGTTGAGCTGACAGTTGAGGTGGGTGTAGAACTTGACGGACACGACGGCGCCGACCCTCCACCGCGTTCTCGCCTGGCCGGTGAGGGTGAATACAATTCTGTCTCTCTTCAGCGACCTGTCCACCTCTTCCATCCCACTCCTGTCCAGTGGTATCTGCGAGGAGTAGAACATGTACTTGAGGGTCTTGGAGCTGTTTTGAGGCACATCGAAGGGATCAGCTTGGAGCCTGACGATGCGTATTCCATGGAATCGGAGGAAGAAATCGATATTGGAGAAGCTGGCGCTGGTCTTCTTGTTGCGGTTGTCTGCAAGCAAGTCGATCTCCATCTGTGTTGCCAGCAGCCCAGATTGGCGGTAGTCCAATCGGATGAGCTTGGCGTGTGAGACCTTCACATAGGGTGCCTTGGGTTGATACACCATGTAGATTATGAAGACGATGATGCCTGTGACGATGACGGCGACGGCCAGGACGGCGCAGATGATCGCCGCCAACCAGACCAGAGGATTGGTCCGGCGCTCCCTCCCAAGGATTGGCTTCTTCATATGTGTCTGAAACCACCCTCTCTGCTTCCGATGGTCTGGTTGCAGCTTTAAAAGCACCAAGAAGCTTGCCTTTTTACCAGGCCAAAGGCAAGGATTGGTATCTTCCTTGCCCACACCCAAAGCCAAACTGCGAAGCCTGCCACCACTTTACCTTCTCAAAAGCTTACCATCTTCATATCAACACAAGCATCTCATCTTCTCTTCTCTTCTGCAGCATTTGTGCGGAATAATGTCGACCTTCTTCTCCAGTTCTCCCAACAGGTGCCTGTCATTGTGGAATATCGAACTTCTCCTTCCTTTGGTTCTGTTTTGTGGGTATTTGTAACTATGCAATTTTTTTTATCATGTATTAATAGTATTTTATAATATTATTTATTAAATAATTTTTTATTTTTTATTTTTTATTATATAAAATAATCTTTAAAAAATATTATCATTGTAAATATCATCGTAAGTTAATATAATAAATATTATTTATTATTCTATTACATATTTTATTTATTATTCGTAACTTTTGAAAAAATATTATCTGTACATTATTCTTTTACTTATTTTATTTGTTATTTATAACTTTTAAAAAATACTAACATTACTTTTTTATCATAAATTATATAAATTTTTTAAAAAAGTAAAATTTAACTGAACTTACCAATGCTCAGACAAATAGAACCCTTGTTTTTGGTCTAGAGCAGGCTTGTGGGTGAGAGAGAGATCTGGGGTTTTTTCTGTTTATTTAAACGTGTTTTATTTTGTTTTCATGTTTTTTATTATATATTATAATAATTATAGTAATATTTATCAAATAATTTTAATAATTTATATTAAAAAATATATTATAAATTATATAATTTTTTGAAAAATGTAAATTATACCTTATTAATTCTACCTCTAGAACAAATACACTCAAATTTGTTTAGTAAAGTATAGATTATGTGAGTTTAGAATTTACGTTGTTTTAATTTGACATAATTTTTAGACTCGTGTATATCAAAAAGTTAAAAAACAAAAATTTAGGAAAAAAAAGGAAAAATAGGAAATAGAAAAAATTGTAAGATTGTTTCTGTACATTGTATAAATTATGAAAAATTAATTTAAATAAATTTATAAATTTTTTATATTTTAAATATAATTTTACATTTTTCTTGTAGTTGCAAGTTTAAAAATGATTGTAAGATGTTAGATAAGATGTACGAGATCAGAAAAATGAGTTGTGATAAAATTTTTACAAGTTGTAATAATTTTTCAAACACAATAGATGGAAAATGGTGTAAAACATTTATACTTGTAGTAATGGTAAAATTTAAAATTTGAAACATTTTTTAAGGTGCACAAACATCTAAAAATGTTTTCAAAATTTTTTATTTCCAAAATTTTAGACAAAAATCTCTATTTTCATTCAAATATATACTCTACGTGGTAAAAATTCTTTCAAATTTCATTACCAAACAAAGCTTGAGTGGAGGAGACATATAATGCGGGGACATTTTTATTTTATTTTTAGAAGTTAAATTTAGTTTCATAAATAAAATTAGTATTTTATGGTAATTTAAATGATAAAAATTTATACATAAAAATCTATGCAGTAATAATGACATTATATGTAATTTTGAGAATTAGAAAAAGTAAAAACCAAATGTAACCTAAGACTTCGTGAAATAAAATGCATAAAGATTTTTATTATATAAAGTATATATTTTAACAAATAGTATAATAAAAGTAAATATTTTCGCTATAATTGTTAAAAATAAAAATAAAATAATTTATGCATTACAAGTGATTTTGAAAATTAGCCTCAAATGAAACCTTAGCTCCTGGCACAATTACTTTACGTAAGTATTTTTTTCGATAGATGAAAAAAAGAAGAAAATTTCATTCTTAATATTTGTATATGTATTTTTATTTTGATTATTCAATTTAAAATACAAAATGTGAAATGTATAGTATGGTTAGGATGCATTTACTGTGAAGTTATTTACTGTACAAATAGTTTTGATAACTGTGAATAGTTAAAATTAAGAATAGTGAAATAAATAGATTTAAAGTTATATGATAAATTACAAGGTAAAAATTTAAATATGTATATTGATGATAATACGTAAATGTTTATGAAAAATTAGTATATAGTAAATAAAATTTCATTAAATAGAGCCATAGTGTTGAAATATATTGTGTAATGTGAAAATGTTTGTAATAATAGAAATATATTTATTTATAGTTAAAATGTAATTAGATATTTAATATGTGAAAATTTTAATAAATGTATTCTTAAACATTTTTTTTAAAATTCAGTATTTAAAATATTATTTATAAAAATAAAAATTCAACTCCAACTTCCACTTCATTTGTTTCCACACTAGTTAACTTTCGTGGTTAAAGTTAGAAATAGTAAAATAAATAAAGTTAAATTTTAAGTAATTAATATAGTAAAAATTTATACGTGAAAATTTACATGATAATGATAATATATAAAAATTTGTATGAAATTAACATTACTTTTAGACTTTGTTTGACAATAAGGTTTACATATATTTTTATTATAAAAAATATATATTTTAACAAATAATACAATAAAAATAAAGATTTACACTGAGAAAGAAAGAAATTTTTTTTTCCTTATTTTAAAAATCATGTTAATCTAACAAAATATGAAGTTTAAATTTACTTAATTGGGTGGGTGTTGTGGTGAGTTGGATTGAATTTTACTTTTTTTTAATTATACGATTTATTGTAAAAAAGTAATGATAATATTTTTTTAAAAGTTATAATAAATAATGAATATAATAAGTAAAAAAGTGTACAATATTTATTATAGTAATAATGTAATGATAATTTTTTAAAAAAAATTGTGATAAATAATGAATAAAATATGTAATAGAATAATAAATAATATTTTATAATTTTTTTTTGAGAATTGTAATGATTGAATTTTTTAAGAGTTATTATATCTTAGTAAAAAATGTAAAAGAGTAAATGATATTACAGAACACAATGATAATAGTAAAAAAATAGTTATATAATGATAAACATTTCGATAAATAAGACCTTAACGTTTGAGGACCGAAATATTTGAGCTGATAAAATTAAATACATAAATATTATAAAAATATTATTATGATAAAAAAATTATTAATTTTTTTATAACCGATAGAACTTCCGCAGAAACTACGTAAAGGCGAGGTGCATCTTTCGTCACATTAATTTGTTTTTTTTAAAATAAAATATCAACAAATATATAAATTGTTGAATCTTCCTAATGATTTTAAAATTTTAAAATTAAATTTATTAATTTTATCAAATAAAATCTTAATTTTAGTTGTTCAAGGTTGAAACAAGTCGTGTGACTTCTGACCGTACTTTCCTCTTTTTACTCGTCGGATGCACGAGCGTGGTGGTTGGTGGCAACCCTAGTAGTTGTTCGTCGAGGCTGACGCGGGCAGCTTTGCTTCTCCGCCGGCGAGACCATGAGGTCCACGGCTCTGCCGACGTCGGCGGGGACGGGGACCCTGACCCATCCGAATGCCCCGCTGCAGCACTGGGGTGTGAGTAGGCGGGGAGGACGCGGTCCCACGGTGGTGGCTATGAGTGCTTCTGGCTCGTGGAACAGGGACGCGCCGAGCTCCTCCGTGGATAGCGATCCGCCACGCGCCGTCACGGCCGACCGTCCCATCGGGCTCCGGGAGAAACCCCCCCTCGGGATGGAGGAGAATAAGTCGAAAAATGATCCGGAAGAACTGATCGAGAAGGTCTGGTTCTCCTCTCTGTTTTTTTTTTTGTTTTTTCTTTCTCAATGATCCCTTGCTTTCCTTGGTAATGGATAGAGAAAATCTCATTCACTGTTGGCTGTGTCTCATCCATGCGTTCGTGTGTGTTTCTGGAGTTCATGTGAGATTTGCAGAGTTCTAATTGCTGCTGTTGTTGTCCAGATTATATTCAGGTTCAGGTTCTTCACGCTGTTGGGAGTGTGTGGTTCACTTGTGGGATCCACGCTGTGTTTTTTTAAGGTGAGTTTTTCTTGATCAAATTGTGCATGGCTTCTTGAAAAACATGCTGATGAGACACAAGAGGAACTTCATGTGGTTACTTTTTTGCTTAAATTTTGTACCATGGCCGTTTTAATCATGCTATAAATTGCTCAAATATAGTATACCGATAAGTAGTAGAAAATTTATGAAAAATCATGGTGTTCTGTGCATTGAAGATGAACCCTATTCAGTCGATGACACTTCACTCTGTCTAAGAAGACTCAAATGCTTGAAACTGCTTCTGAGCATATAATCTTTCAAAGCGAAGGAACTTCTCAATGCTCTTTAGTCTGCTATAGAACCTGAATTCATCTTAAACGGCTATTACTACTGGTTTGGCTGGTGTTGGGTATTATCTGGTATAGAGACAACAAAGCTGAAGTATAATTTGAGTCTTGTCTCTTCCATTTTCTTTTTTGATTTCATAAAATCAATGTAGCTGTTGAAAGACCTCTATTTCAGAACCATCAGAGATAACATTTGCAGAAGAGTTTACAATTTTGTTGTTGCTGCAGGGTTGTGTCATTGTAGTGTGCTCCTTCTTGCAATACCTGTCTTGTCGTGGAAGAGTGGTACAGATGCTCATTGAAGCCATAGGTGAGAAACTTCAAATAGATCTAAAATGGATAGACAAATGACTGATATCTCTATTTGAAGTTCCTCCATGTATATTGCTTATAAAGAAATAAACATAGGGTTTGCAAACATATCATTTTTCTTTACTTCCTTTGGCTCGTAGAAGTATCTTCTCCAAATTCATTATTTCATTTTTGCATATCATAAGTCCTGCAATAAACATCCAAGTTCATAGCTTCATATATCTCAAATATCTGATATCATTATGCTTTGACCATTAGACTAGGATGATATATTTGTGGGATTGTCTGGTAAACAAATGCACAATTGGTCCCTGCACAAGGTCCTGTAGTTTCAAGCTGAGAATGGACTATAAAACATATCTGGTTTCTTTCTGCAGACGTGTACCTTTTGGGAACAGTCATGCTTGTTTTTGGCATGGGACTGTATGAACTCTTCATTAGCGACCTCGACATAGGGAAGATCTCTTCATCCAAATCCAACCTATTTGGCCTCTTCATGCTTCAGGTTTGCATTTTCGTACCATTATCATAAATGAAATATGCATGGTGCTAAATTGAAAAAGAGAAAATGTCCTTCTATATATGCTAAAAATCTGAACACTTCTCGATTTTACATGGTGTGATCTAGTGATAACCAGCAATAGCATTCTCATAGCAGTATCCTCCACTGATCCGACATATATGCTGTATAATTTTAGTCTAGTCTTCTTTTTCCTTTCAACAGAAAAGGTGATCAAATTGATTAATCTTTGGATGCTGTCATTTTGGTTGTTGCTGCTTCACATTTGTCTCTGAGTCAACAAATATTAGTAGTAAATATTTTCTATTTCGACTTTATTTCTTTCAGTGGCAAACTCGATTAAGAAACAGCAACGAACTGGTGCAAAGCAACTTAGGGTGCAAAGCAACTTAGGGTGCAAATTTGATTATATTATATGAACCAAAAATTTCATTTCTGTGAATTAATGAATTTCTGGATCAGTTGCACAGAAAAAACACCAACAACAAACAAATGCTGAATGGATGGGTCTGCATCGTGATTGTTCTTATCATTCATTAAACTTGGCCAAGAACTGATGAAATATAGACATCTCATTCAAACTCGTTTAGTTTTGAGTAAAGGGGTCTTTCTTTATATTAATCTATATCTTGTCCATGTGGGACTATTTCATTATTTTTTATTGTTTATGGTCTTTTTTAAGTTATGCAAATATTTTGCGTAAAAAGCCTGTTAGGATCATTCTATTTTAATACTATGGTGAAATACAGACATCCAACTTAAAATAAATTGTTGACAAATAAAAGAATTTTTAATCTATATTAGGGTATGTTTGGTGACCGTTTTTTTCACCTTAGGAAGTTTGATGAAGTTGAAGGTGAAGTTAATTTCGTGAACAGAGTTAAAATTGTATAATAATTGTATAGTAATTAAGTTAATAAAAATTTATACATTAAAATCTGTACAGTAATAATGATATTAAAAGTGATTTTGGAAGTTAGAAAAAGGTGAAACCAAACAGAACCTTAATTTGCATCTTATTTTTGTTATTTTATTTTGCCCATGTGAAATTATTTCATTGCGAATACCCTAACAAGTGGATCATTTGTTCATCCTTGCCCGTGCAGGAGCGACCGAAATGGCTAGAGATTAAATCTGTTGAGGAACTAAAGACCAAGCTAGGGCATGTGATTGTGATGGTGTTGCTGGTGGGTTTGTTTGAGAAGAGCACGAAGGTGGTCATTGCCAGCCCCTTGGATCTCCTCTTCTTTGCAGCTTCCATTCTGTTCTCCTCCTGCGGCCTCTACCTCCTTTTCAAGATCAAGCACTAGAATTATGGCATTTAATGCATGAGGAGCGTGTGCATAGATTCATCTTTGAAATCTTGTGATATGCTTTTGGTATTGGTGTAAACGAGGCATAAATTTGTATCATTAAAATTATTATGTATAATAATTTTAACTCTATTTTTGAAATCGATTTCAGTTCTATTTTTGAAATTGATTTCAGTTCTATTTGTGAAATTAATTTCAATTTTAATTTTAACTCTTGAAGTTAAAAAAAGTTATCTTTAAATATGTATCTTTTAATGATCAAACATCTTAAACGCTTTAGAGGATGTGGTGTAAATATTTGAGTGAGACTATGGATCTGTTTGTGTACGAAGAATTAGATGAAAATAAATTATCAAGAATTCATCTATCAGTTGGAATTGAATTGTATAGAATTAAATTTACAGTTTGTGTATGTAGTAGAATTAAACAAAATTTGAATTTTTTTAGCATTTTTATACATGTTGGAATTAAACATAATTGAATTTATTTTTTATTTAAAAAATAGTAAAAAGTTAATGTATTTCAAAATTTAACTATTCAGGTAATAGAATTTTTGAGAGATGCAAATGTTATATAATGTTCTATTTTGAAAGGGTAGAGGGATTTTACTTAATTCACAATGGAGAAGTTAGAATTGAATTCTGAATTCTTATTTTATATGAATTTTGTTCAATTATGTTACAGGTGATTTACATAAATATTTGAATTAGATAAAATTAAATTCTTTTTAATTTTTTTTTTTTCAATTCTATTGACACAAACCTCTTATATGTACAAACACATGAGATGAGAATTTATTTCTTGTCATTTTTTATCATTTCTATTTTCCGTCGAGAATTAAATTCTCATAGTTTTTTTCCTATTATTTTGGTGCACACTTATATAGGTATTTATATAAGAAGAAACGTGAGAAAAGTAATTTCAAACTTTCTTATATAATTATGAAGTGAGAGTTTATGTATGAAAATTTGTATAATAATAATGACATAAAGAATTTATAAAGGAAAGAAAAATTCTCCTTTAAAAATAGTCTTAGGTGTTTTTTGTGTACGTTGAAAATCCAAGAAATAGGAAATTAGAAAAGGGAAATATGTAAGATAATCATGAGCAACGACAAAGAAAATAGAGCAAACTTGAGGAGAGTTGTAAGTAGTGACAGTGGACTCAAGAGTAACAATGATGATAGAATCTGTTTATAAGGAGAATAATTACTTGTGATGATAATAAGCAAAAATACAAAAATTACTTACATAAAGGAATAGACAAGTCATGACAGCAACAATAAAGACAAGAGAGCAGTTGCATAGGGTGAGACCTAAAAAAAAAATTCAAATGACGAAGAAAAATGGGGATTTGTATCTTTTGAAAATTAATGAAAAAAAAATCTAAAATTTTTATTATTATTGAGATATTAAAAATCTAAAAATGAAAAATTTCATGAGACCATTTGTGTACCAGCTTACGAAAATTTAAGAAAATTCATATTTAATTTAAAAAAAATTAAAATATTTTAAATTTCTAAATTTTCTTTTTCATTAATTTCTAAATAACACAAATTTCTTTTAAACGAGAAAAACTTCACTATTTATACTATTAAAAATTTTAATTTTTTTTGCTAAATTATCATTCTATATAAATACTTATAAATACAGAAAAATTTCTAGATTTTCAATTTTTTGTAATTTTTTAGAATGCACAGATATGCAAATATTTATTAGGGTTGGAAATATGGGTGGAATTTTGAATTTTGGGAAAAGTAAAAAAAGTGAACTTAGCAAGCGAAGGCGGAAAAATTAAAGGAGAGGAAAGCTGGAAAAAGATGGGGAGGAGCGGCGAGGGAAGGCCGAGCACCAGATCCTCGTCCCGTGCGCAATCCGTCCCTCTTGCCGACCGCCGGAGAGCGATGGGCCGCCCTCCGCACGGTGGCGGTCCGGTCTTCCGCTTCACTCAGGCCGAGGTAACTCCCACGGATGCTCCCTAGCTGGTTTCGGGTAGTGGTTGGGGACGGGGAGCCGGGGGGGGGGGGGGGAGGGCGCTTGGTGTTGTGCTGCTCAGCGGCGTACGGATTTGATTTCTTGAACTGTTTCCGAATTTCGGTGATATTGTTTTGTGTTTTTTGATTCGTTCTTGTTTTGAAGTTTTTGGTGTAGTGGATGGAGTGGATTGAGTGCTGTTTTGTTTAATCCACTTGGTAGTCGAG
>JAMKPZ010003489.1:0-21871 GCA_024699675.1 Amphibolis antarctica
TCTTGATCAATAGTCATACAAGTTGAACAAAATAATGCTTGATGTTAACATCAAAAACAATCAACTATGTTTAAGTTTGTTGAATTGTCATTAAATATATTATGAGTTGGACGTTTCACCTTGAGAGAGAGTATTAAATATTCAGTGTTGTATGTAGGTTTAGTCTTTCTTTCTTTTTATACTTGTTTTCTTTATGTTGCTTCCATATATAGAGATCTTATACTTTGGTAATCAATTAATCTACTTCTACTTATTTTTTGTATCATTACATAGAATATGTTGAATATTGCATAATATTGTAAAACTAGATGCTAATTGCTATGCACAATTTAACATTATTAAAATATGAATAACAGGAGATGGCATATGGAATTCACTAATAAAATGTATAAGAAGTTATAATGATATTGTAGAACATGCTAAATATATGCATAATACCACAAAAATAGATGTTAATTGCTATGTACTATGTAATGTTATGAAAAATAAGAAAAAAAAGTTATGATACGCAAATTTTTTGAATAAAATTCATAATAAAAATCATAAAAATGTTTATAACATGTTAAATAAATGTACAATTTAAAAATACTTTAAATGATTAAATTATACAAAAAATCATATAAATATTGGTACATTAGTTTGGAAAGTTTGGAGGAGCTCTGCATCTAACAAGGATCTAGTTCATAAAAAAACCTATCTGTATGATGCTGCTGCTATTGGTACAACTACGATTCTTATCTACTTAGTAACTGCTACAATGGACTTTTGTTTCAAATTATTTCTTTGTTTTAGTTGCATTTGGATTTGTTCCAAGTTATGCATCTTAGATGCTCAAGTTTGAGAGGAACTGTTAGAAATAAATGGATTATGATTAGGTTACTTCTAATTAAGTAACTGATTTCATGTTGTTCAGGTAATGGTTTTCCCATATTATAGGAGTTTAGGCCCTGTTTGTGCATTGAGAAATTGAGGAAAAGGAAAATCTAGAAAAATTACTAGACTTTCCTTGTTATTTGTGTAGTTGAAAAAATCAGAATTTTTTTTCTCAATCTTACCCTGTATAAAAGGTTGGAAGGGATGTATTTTCCACCTCCTGACCATCTGAATCTGGTGGAAAATTTCCACCCTCATACCAAAAATTTTTTTGCTCAACCTCGTGCTCACCTCGCACTGTTTCCCCCTCTCATTGTCAGCCCATGCTAAAAATTGTCATTTATACAGCAACTTATCATGATTATACATTAATAATCATGATTATACAGTAATAATAATTTATACAAATTGTCATTTATGATTATACAATAATAATCATGATGCACATTGTCATTTATATAGCAAATTAGAACAACTAATTTATGCTTCTTTTTCAATTTTATTTGATGAATGTCCACTTGTGAATGAGAACACCAATTGTTTATTATTGCAACTTGTAATAAATAGGAAGTTTAGCATGTCAGTTTACAGTGATACATTAATTTTGATAGGTCAATATCCAAGTTAAAATTAAAACGTCCAACTTTTCTAAAAATTTTCAAAATTACGTTTGCTTATTAATTTGTGATTCATGACTTTCGTAACTTTATATTTAAACCTAATTCACTTTTGTTGATATATACGAATTTTATATTAATTTATGAGTGTTTTAATTAAACCTTAATATATTAACTTCATCAAGTTAAATTCTATCATTTTTCACTATGTGCACAAACAATCAAATTTCAATTTCTAGCATTTTACATCATGTACACAAATATTGCGAAAATAATAACACTGAAATTAATTTCTATAATTTTTTCCGTAAACCCTAAACCCAAATACCCCCCTATGCTCTTTTTCATTACAACACAATAATATCATTCTATTCTCTACTCTTGACATTTCTCAAGGTCCAAAATAGAAAAATTAAAAGAAAGAGGAATCTAAACTAAATCAGTATTGGAAAGTCAACCTGGGAAGAGGTTTAACCTGGACAACTCTTGTTTGTAATCTATTCAAGAAAGCTCACATGATACTGATTGTCATGCACACTCCTTCAATTAGAAAAAGGAAGAATTTGTAGGATCTCAATAAATTAATAGGATCCAAAAATGAGGAAATACAATAAAACAACTAATTAAAACATAGAAGAAAACTACTGATTACAAGTTCTTATGCTAATTAATGCAAATTTCCCTAATAAGAAAGGGGATTCAGATAAATAAGGCTAGAATAGTGCACAAAGGTACTAGAGTAAATAAGACATACCCTTTGAAGCACATGTGCTCATTAGCTTTGGAAGGAGCAGCTTGGGGTCTCTAACTTCCATACAATTAAATAGAAGAATCTAGAAAATAACCAACATTCATGATGGTAAAATTAACAATCAAAATAATAATTTTCGTAAAAAAATAATGAGTTTTCATTCTACCTGTTTAGGTAATTTGGCAGTCACATTAGAATTCCCAAGATCATTTTGAGTACCATGCAGACTGTAATTTACTTTGTCTTCAGAACTTGCTGAAGAATGAATGTCTTCCTTCACAGCACTTGAAAACCAGTGTGCACATATTTCCATGCTTTCTGGAGTGTGAGCCCCATCGATATAAAATATGAGATTACTAATATTGGTCTCTCCTATGTTAGCTGTCTCAGGTTTTCTCAACATATCATGGATAATCTGAGCTCGTCCAGGAAAGCTTGCAGTGGAAAGACCTCGCAAGAATGATTTTGGCAAATGTTCTTGATCTTCCTTCTCCTACTATGAAACTCCCATCAGCAATTAGTCTAAAATAAAAAGGAATGCTGATAAAAATAATAGGTTATAGTGCTTGAAAAGGTTTTTATCTTCCTTGTTTTTAAAACAAGATTCAACCTTTTTATCTTATTAGGTAAATAATAGATTCATATCCTACCATGAAATTTATCTTATTTATTTTTAAAACAATATAATGTCTTTGATATGGGAAGGAACACTTTCTAATAATTTTATGAGTGCTTTTGTTTGCAGCCACTATTGCTTTGTACAATAGTGAGTGTTGTGTGCATCTTTTCTTGCAACAAATGCAAGTTTGCCACACAATAAATGGGGCATGGTTATGTGGAGAAGATGCTATTTGTCACGGTAAAATTACATGAATTTGTATTGAACCCATATTTACCGCAATTTTTATTTTAGAATCATTTAACACTTCAGTTTATTGGACGTTAGAAGTTAGAATACTCCATTTCATTCATTCTCCCTCTCACTCCTTCGCTCAAGAAATCAACTTTGCAGATCTAAATCCAACCTTCCTCTTTTTTCAGTAGAGGAGCAAAATAAAAAATGAAGGTCTTGAAATTAAATTACTAGATAAAAATTCTTGAAATCTATGCAATGTTAACAATAATTTTCTATTCTGTTTAAAACAGTAATAATTCTCAATATACAAATTATGGTAATAAAAGAATTGAGCATAGCTCTGTGACTTGTCTAACAACCAAATGAATTATGAATACTAACACGGTACCCCTATTTGTTTACGGGAGTTGACTCTTACTATGGCAGCAAGAGTTGTTTATTCGAGAAACTGTTGAAGGATCACTACAGTAGCAGCTCCTCTACCATTATATCTGTGCAATACTAAGTTGGCTTTTTCCTGCTCTTAGGCTTCTTCCTACAGTTAAAGTTTTAGGAGCTTTTCAAGTTCCCAAGAGCTAGAGATGGATGAGGTGTTCGTTTAAAAGAACTCCTTGAGACTTGTGTGGGAGCTGGAACCACTCCAAGAAGTCATTTCTAAATGCACCCTTAAAGTCTGACAAGTTGAACTTACATTTGTAATTAAATCTTTTGAGTTTCCTGTCCTGGTCAACCAGCACCTACAAAGGGAGACAGCCAATGCAGCATTGATAAACTGATGTTCACCATTTAATCCGAGCTTCGCACCTGAAAGCCTTTTCTGATCAAGTGGAGACACAATCGTGAGAGGAATCTGCAAGAACACATCAAACATGATACCAATGTTTTCTCTTCAAACAGAAAACTACAAGAAACATAATGCAATTTCAAAATAGATAAAGATATGTCTGAAAATACAGTATTTTGTTGCTACGAAGTTTAAGATCTCAGAGGTAACAAGGGCATATTGAATGCTCCTCATAAGTAAAGCATGAATAACTATTTCCTTCAGAAGTAATGTGTTTTATTAGTTGTTTGTAGAATTTATAGAAAGCCACATAAACGCAGCAACTTCTGTTTTTGTCGACTGGTGCATAATTTTGTATACCTTTAACTCTGTGGCTCTCTCCTGAAGAACATGCATTGCTTCTGATTGCTGTTGTACAGTGAAAGCAGGAACCATAGGCTTTTTAACAACAAATGCATCAATCCAATTCAGAAGATTAAATGACAAAATATAAGATGAAATGTGATATTCTACTTTGTCAATTGGGTAAAATATTATTATGATCACCTTAAATATCCCAGCCTTTTGGGAAGCAATTTTTTCCAGAGAATCTCCTGCAATATCAAAATTGATAGGTTGAATGCATTCGAGAAGTTTTGTAATCTACTTGCAATCAAATAACTACTTCAGAAAAAATGTAAAAAAATATTATTCAAACTTTCATGTGAGACAATGGATTCATAAAGACCAGTTATGAACGTAAAAAGAATATTATAATCAGAACACAACATCAGGCAATGGATTCGTAGCTACAAACACTAATAGACTTTTCAAGGTCATTGACAGGTTGGTATGCCCCATTCAAACTCCTTTTATTCAAAGATGAAGCCTTTTGGAGGGATATATTACAGCCAGGAAGTGTAAACAGAATATTGCAGTATGAAGGCTGTAAAGTAGTAGGATATTACACGTGTGTTATATATGGGTTTAATTCCAAAATGCTTAAATTGTACCTGTCCTTTCTATGTATGGGTTTATATATATTTATGTTTGTCAATAAAAAGCAATCCACTTCTACCATTTCCTGTTTTTACATGCTATTAGATGATAGGTTTTGATAGCTGAGAGTTTAAAAGTGTGAGAGACAAATAAAGAGAAGGGAAACCGTAAGCCAACACTCTCCTCCCAACCACTGGTAGCCCAACATTCATTACCATATCAGGCCCCCAGGCCGCTAGCACACTTCCCAGTCAGTGAAACACCCATGCCCACCCTCCCAACTCACCCAGCGCCCCTTCCTGTAGTTCACCCACTTGTACAAGATCCCTAACACGACTCCTTCCCCATCCACCACCTCCCTTTTCCCTTGTAGATCACAATGCATTGAAGAAGAAGAAGAAGAAGAAGAAGAGAAGGAAGAGAAAGAAAGAAAGGGAAAGAAGAGACAGGAAATAAAAGAACAGAAAAAAAAGGAAGGGGGAGAGAGAGGGTAAAAAAAAAACAAAAAAATTCACAAAAATCAATTTCAAAAGAAAATTGAAGAGTAGATCACATCTATTTACTTATCATTACTTTCTAAGGATATACACATTTGTGTATTTATTTTATTGCATCAAATTGTATCATTGGTTAATCTACCATCATCTGTGATATAGTTCTTCCTGGACCCATCTTTAGATTATTCCTATTACTGCTGCTTTACAACAGCAACCACTATTACCTTTTGTTGTTACTACTACTACAACAACCGCTTTTTTTTATATGTTTCTTTATTTATCTTTCACTTTCTACTATGTTTAATTTTGTTGAGTTATTATTGACTATGTTGCAAATTGGATGCTTGAGCTTGAGGAATGTTAGATCATATGTATATCATATGTGGATTTAGTCTCACATTACTTAAATGGTACCATCTACTCCATATAACTTCTATATATAGAGGATCCATGTTTATCAATAAAAACAAAACAATCCACTTCTACCATTTCTTATTTCCACAAAGACATTTGACAATATTAATTAGAGATTTCTAATAGATTGTCTCAGGTCTTACAATTTTCCCATTAAATGGATCAACTGGACTGCAATCCTAAGCCTCACTTTTGATACTAATTAATGGCAAATCATGTGGAAGCTTCCCTATGCATAATAGAGTTAGGAGAGATCTGTTATCATCACTGTTGTTTAATCATGTTGCAGTAAATATCATTGCACTGTGGTGTGATAAAACTATTGGAGATAGATGGTTGGAGGGTTGAGTAAAAAGAAGTGGGGGGTTAACATATCTATACTTCAATATGCAGATGATAGTATGATACTTTATTGTTTTCTTGAGACACTATAAGTCAAGCTAATACTGTATTAGAGGTGCAGTGATAGACTTCGAGAGCTGGAGGCAGATCCGGTGTGACCAGGCAGTGCCACCGCTCAGTATATAACCAAAAGTCTGACGATTCAGCAATTCTTCCAACAAGAAACCCAATCCTGACCGGGGTAGCAGTGGTACAACAAAGGATTCCAGCATATTGAGATGCTGCAGCTGGTTGATGATCGATCAGTGTGCCAAGGTTTGACTGGGCAGTATACCAGGTTGGCGAGTGGTAGAAAAACACATCCAAAGGCAGGTTTGGTCCAACTGGTCAGCACGACCATGACAGTGTAATAGCTTGGGCCTTCATAGAGCAGTGGTGTGATGTATTCAAAGGTAGGTTCAGTGCGACCAATCAGTGCACTAGAGGAGCAGTTAACAGGACAACATAGCAAACCGTTTGAGGAGTCATGTGGCAGTTCACCAGAGATTGTCTGACCAGGTCTATGTGTTGGGATTCGGACGTTCGCTCCCAGAACTTCCTTCGTCGTTCGCTTATACACTCATCCTCTCTAACGTGGTGGGATGAAAAAAGAGAAAAGAACAACACGCACAACACAGATTTTACGTGATTCGGCAACTTGCCTACTCTACGGAACGGTGGTAAGACACCCGCTGCTTTAGCTCACAAGCTTTCAATGTGTACACACGCCGACTTACAAGTCTATGACAGCTCCTCTCCTCGCACACACATGCAGCTCACTCTCGAACGGGCATTGTTTCTCTCTCTTCACGCACACAGCCGCCACTCTTCTCTCACCAACACTGTTACGTCTTAGGGTTACAATATGCTCTATTTATAGAGCAACACAACAAAACTCTAAGAGTACATGCAATCCTAACCGTCGATCTAGATCCATCATTGACAAATCTGACGTGGCTGCCCTTCAATCTAGCGATCGGCTGGATCCTTCGGTAGCCACCCAGATGCCTCCGACAGCCTATCCTCCAACCGCTCATCGCCTCTGCTATTAGCCGTAACCCTATGGCCTTAAGTCTACGGTCGCCGTAACTTTATGACCTTTGGTTTACGACTTGTTGTAACACAACAGACTATAGTTTATAGCTCGTCATAACACCACGGACTTCATGTCCACGCTCGTCCTTCACGAGCCACGTCCGATTCCATCGCTTGGCTATCGATCTCCCACTGGCTGCTGGTCCTCTGGCTGGACGTCTAGCTGGGCCTCCACAGTCTCTTCCAGTCCTCAACATTCCAACCGGCTGCAGGTGCCGACTGTCGCCTCTCATCGACCGGCTACCGCCTACCATGCTCGATTGCTGCCTGCCTCTGCCTTCAGCAAGTCAAGCTTCACGGTCTGTTCCAACCACAACGTCCTAGCCGGCTACAGGTTCCAACTACCGCCTCGCGTCTGCCAGCTATCGCCTGCTTCCACCAGCTGCTGCCTACCTCTCCATTAAGTCAGGCTCCACACCACAAACCCAACAATCTCTCACTTGGAGACTGACTCCATGGCTTGTTTCTTCTTGAGTTGTTCTTCCAACTCCGTGTTTTACAGGCTAACACACAACCTCTCCCAATGTTTTTCCAAGCTAACACAACTTCTTTGGGTGTTTTTCAGGCTAACACACAACCGTGCCACTCCTCTCCTTGGTGACACCAAAGCTTTTGAAATGGGCTAAGCTGCTAACCTCAGACGTCGTTTCTTCAACCGGCACATCTTCCGACTGCCGCACATGTCCCCAAGTGCTTGCAATCTCCCTTTGAAACAGTCTTCCGTCATCGAGAAATGGATCTCTACTCGACCTTCCTGTGACCTTTGGCGAGTTGTCTTGCATTGCTCTTGGCTCTCCACTCCATCCATGAACGAGTCTTGCTTACAACGCCCCTTCGTCGACTGACATTCCTCCTGGAACTTGTCACTGAGCTGACAGACCCTTCGACTGCCTGGTCCCGTATACCGGCTACCGCCTCCGACATTCATGTCCACGCTCACCGTAACACTACAAACTTCATGTCCACGCTCGTCCTTTGCGAGCCATGTCCGGTTCCATCGCTCGATTGCCAATCTCCAACGGGCTACCGGTCCTCTGGCCAGACGTCTAGTCGGACCTCTGGTCAGGCCGCCACGGTCTATTCCAGTCCTCAGCATTCCAACTAACTACAGGTGCCGCCTGCCGCCTGCCATGCCCGACTGCTGCTTGCCTCTGCCTTCAGCAAGTCAGGTTTCACGATCTGTTCCAACTACAGCGTCCTAGCCAATTACAAGTTCTAGCTGCCGCCTACCTCTCCATTGAGTCAAGCTCCACACCACAAACCCAACACTATGTTGACTGGAAGTTTCAAGAAATGAAGCTTGGGCAAAGTTTGTGTGGAGGTTTTGCATGGTTTGCAAGACCTGTTCATGCGAAAGCGAAAAATCCCCAGTTAGTGCAGGGTTTTTGAACACGAAAGGTTGGATGACCGAATTCTTGATGGATGAGGGAGATTTGGTCGTGCATGGGTTGTGTGAAGAATTCGAGAGTTGGGTTCTAGAAGGTTCTATTTCTATGGGAAAGAGGCTCTCACATAGTTCACAATAAATGGGTTCTCACAAGAGGTCTCTTGGAAGAAGTTGATTTCTACGGGAATTTTACAGAATGTTTCTGCAGGGTTCATGTATCTTGCATGGTGTGTGAGGGGTCCTATTCATGCACTAAAGACTATGCAGAGAAGTCATGTTAGTGTGCGGAAGACTCAAGTTTTGAGTTCTATTGAAGCCTTGTTTTGTGGGTTGAATGTGCAGGCTGGCTTTCGCAAGTTCACGAGAGATGGGTTGCAAGCATGGAGTTCATTCATGCGAAAAACTAGTCAACTACGGTAGCTTTTTCCTCACATGCAAATAGGGATTTTTGTGGCATAAAGGTGCGAATGAATGGGTCTTGTGGATTTTACGTTTGTAATGTGTGTTTTTCTTTATTTTTAAAATAATAATGCATGAGGGCCGTTAGTGTGAAAACTCATGCATATAGATATGTGACAAAGGTCATTTGTGTCTCTTTAGAAGAGAAGGGAGGAAAGACACGAGTGTGTGAAGTTTGCTTGTTGTGCATTTTTTCATTCGAGAAAAATAACTCTTTCACTCTCTCTCTCTCTCTCTCTCTCTCTCTTTTGTTCACCTACATCAATCTTTCCTGTCTCACAACGAAAATTCTGTGTGTGTAGTGTCCCCACATTTTCCACCTTTCATTCCCTAGCTCCTCTACCTCACAAGCTTTCAAATTCAATAGGTATTGAGAGCTACAAATCAAAGAATATTATGATAGAAAAACCAAGTTTCTAAGTTCTGGAGTGTGAATAGTGTCCTTGAAGAGTATTTCAATTCTTCATCTGTGTTTTGTCTCCCAGACGAGTAATTCAGGCTATTAAAGGGAAATGCAAGAGTTGGCTATGAGGAGCAATTTGTATGTAAGCCATCTCATTAATTAGCAATTTGTATGTAAGCCAATGAAGCAAGGAGATCTAGTAATGCAGTCCCTTCTGTGCAAATGGTGGTGGATGTATGACATCAGGAAAATCTTTGTGGATCAATATTGTCAGTAGCATGGATCTCCTACAGAAAGAGGCTTCCAGATGATCCCAAGACCATACTTTTCTCACTTCTGGAAGAAACAAACCTAGCTAATAGACAGTAGAGGAAAATGTGTATTACCAGATCAGGTCAGGAATTAACACCTGTTTCTGGCATGATAAATGGAATTTTGGATGGGGACATTGCCAAAAATCCAAGCAGTTTCAAATAATCCTTGGGTTTGAAAGATGCAGTTAGACCTGATGGTCTTTGTGTGGGATGGGATATTAACCTTAGATCCCAAGGAGAATGAGGTGGATAAATTAATGAAATTGGTTGACAAGTTACCACAGGACATGCAGTCTCTGTTAGAGAATGAACCAGACAGAGTGTTTTGTTTTTTAGACAGAGTGTTTTTGGTAGCCCTACCAAGGGTTGTTCATAGTCAGAGGTTCTGCAATAAATTGGAAGGATGCCTTCGTCCTAGTT
Organism: Amphibolis antarctica; assembly: GCA_024699675.1. NCBI lineage: Eukaryota > Viridiplantae > Streptophyta > Magnoliopsida > Alismatales > Cymodoceaceae > Amphibolis > Amphibolis antarctica. Next base: position 10,230 of record JAMKPZ010003489.1, read on the forward strand.
ATCCTTTCCATATGCTAGTATGCAATTGCAATCTCCTATGAAAGTTTGTGCATCATGTGGCTACTATTTCATGGTAGGGTCATCACAAAACACTACAGAAGTAAGTGAGATGTAGATGGTAAAACCTCCTGCGAGTTGTGTAATTCAGCTGTCGAGGATGTAGATCACCTTTCTTTGGGTGTTCATGGAATATGCAAATATGGAAAGGGGCTTCTATAAGGGTGGTAAAGCATGGCTTCACATCTAGATCTAGGGATAATCTTTTGCAGCCTATGTTGAAGGATGTAACAAAACCAACAGGATAGAAGCTTCTGGTCATGATTCATGCAACTTATGGATGCATATGGGGAGCAAGGAATGAGTCATTTTTCCAAAATAAAAAAAGAGGTCCCAGAAGATATCTTGTATATCATTGTTTATGTTTATCCCTTTTTGAGGAGAAGCATCCATGTCATCTGACTGATCTATGGTGGGGAGTTTTGCTCTCTTTCATGAACTGTATGTGGGGTGGGGTTTCATCATAGATCATCCCAATCAACCATGTCTTATCTTCTTTTTATTATTTTCTGTTGGTTGATACTCATGAATTTATAAGAATCTTCCCAATCCTTTTCAAAAAACAACTCAAAAATTAACAAGGTATGTATGACCCACTGATCAGATCTCTGTGTACAAGAAACAATAAATGATCAGTCCACTGGACTCCTGCGGTTCTTGACAACACCTAGAGAAATCACCAAATGTGCACGATCAAAAAAATACAGATTTTAAGTACAACTCTTCTCTTCAATAGACGAACTAAAACAAAATTTGCAGATGGTCAATAGAAGCACACAATCAGCAAGAGATTTTGTTACACTGGTGAACTGTGAAGCAACTAGGAAAGTATATTAACAAAATGTGGATTATTATAAAATCATCAAATATTTTAGAAAATTTCATACCCAGAATTTCCATATGATCCATCCCAAGTGATGTTACACCACAAACAACAGGTTCCTTGATCTGCAAAATTTACAGTATAAAACCTGATAGGTGAAAAGACATGAAAAATAAGCAAGCAAATTACTATTTGGCAAACAAATAATACATGAAAGACAAATCACATACAAAATTTGTGGAGTCCCTTGTCCCTCCAAGACCAACTTCGATAATTGCAACATCAACCTATAAAATAATCAAACAAGCATCTAATTCTAAACAGTCTTGCATTAGGCTTTGGCAAACAGAAAATAAACACGTTTGGCTAAATGGTGGAATCATATTGATCAAAATATTGTAAAAATTGGCATTTGTTAAAACAATTCATTTTGATGTTGTTATGGGAATTTGTTGCTAAATTAAAAATGAGATGTGTCAAACTATCAACTAAATTGAAGGATCATTCCCTAGGGAAGAGATACAAGTAAAGCAAAAAATTGAGATCTAATAGTGAATATATAAAGCTATCAAGTCTAAACAGTTGAAAATTATTGAGGATGGCAACTGTGAGAATGGGGAGAGAAAATATGGTTAGTCACTAATGATCAAAAGATTACAAACGTATAAGATTAATTATTAGACACACAAGACAAATGGACATCCACCAAGCCAAATAGGAATAATAAAAATGTTAAATTATATGAATAAAGTATGACTATTGTATGTTGTATTGTGGGTAATAATCCCACACTAATAATATTGTATTTGTCCTCATTTTATAACCATAAATAGAAACCTTATCATGGCTTATGAGTCAAACTTCTTCCACCCATTTTTTGTCTCCACAATCAATATAACACTCTAATGATAAACCAAACGTACAACTCTAACATTTCCACTCAACTCTAATAATAAACCAAACCAAAATATGCCTAACTTAATACAATATATTGAATGTCTTGACACCCAAACCTTTGATGAAGATACTAGCTAGCTACTAAAAAGAATTAAGGGTAAAGTATATGAATGATGTCTTTCATTACCATATCTCATACATAGTGAAAATCCCTTTCAATGTATTCATATGCTTGTGAAAAGAGAGCTTGCTCACAACGAAGATGCTTGCTTAATTGTGACAATAAATAGCTATGGAAGTTTTGGCAATATGACTAAACTCCATCAGAAGTGACCTAACACACATCATCTAGCATGTTGTTTGAGTCATAGTTTAATACCTTACTTCTGTACTGAATTAAGATGGAACATTTTACATTTTGCTTTGCTAAGTTATTAATGGAGTCTTTGTGCACCTGGTAAACAAGGGAAAAAGAAAATAACAGAAAAATTTCCACCATTTACGGGTGTTTGTGCACACTGATGGATGACAAAGTAAATTTCCACTGTTTACTCAATATAAAGCCAAACAGGAAAAAAGTTTCCCACCCACCCACTCCAAAAATCACAGCAAACTCTCGATCACCCATCTCCCACCTTGCTCCCACTCTCACACTAGACAAGCCGCAATCACCACCGCCTCCCCTCTTGGCCCTCTCCCAGCTTGCTCCTACTCTCAACAACGCTCCAATAGTCACCCCACACTCAACGCTTGACCAGAACTGCTACAATCTTGACCAAGTCATCTTCGGTCTTAACTAGCCTTGAAAAAAAAAAAATTATTATTTATGTTAAGAAAACATATTATTTAATGCATATTATTAATATTATTAATATATTTACATTATATTATTATTTATTATTTATTTATGAATATCTATGCATGACATTTATTAAGAAAATTTATTTATATCATATTTACAATTTATTTATTATTTATTTATAATTTTTATTTATTATTTATTTATAGCATATTTTGAAAAAAATTATTAATGTTAAAAATACTTGTCTAGATGATACACAAATATATAAATTTCAAATTCCACCATTTTTTGTAGCGTGCACAGACACTGCAAAAAAAACACTTTCCATCATTTACCATCATTCTCAAATTTTTCATTTCCGACATTTACCAAGTGTACAAATAAATTGGAATGGGCATCAATTCTTACATGTCTATTGTTCTTGCACCTTTCCTAATGCACCCTTGATGTAGGCTAGGACACCACTCTAGTGAATTTTCCTAGACTCATGCATAAACTAGCTAAAAAGACTAATTGGAAATATAAGAAGAACATCTCTTGATTATCTTCTTCCTATCATAGTTGACTACAATGAGACAGCAATGGACGACAATAATGTAGTTGTCAAATAACTAAAAAATAAAACTAAAATGTGTAAAAATGGGAAATTAAAACTAAAACTCGGCAAACTAAAATATTTTTACAAAACTTTTTGTCTCAAAAATGTACTATTTGCAGTTTTTTAACGGTTCTTTGTAATTACCAAAAAGTTACAAGAATAACCTTGAAAATGCAGGGCAATGATTTCAGTCTTTCCATAAATTGATGTCCATCAGCTTTTTAAAAAGCTAAATTAGAAGTTGCATCTCCAAAAAATTTGAAACAATTATGTGAGTTTGAAAACACATTTTGGAAAAAAAAAAAAATTGCAAATGATGTAGTGATTTGTAGTTCCAAGCACAATCTAAAAGGAAAAATAAAGTGCACTTGATAGCTTCAATGTGTGTGTTTGTGCACATATACTCATGCACACACAAAAAAAACAGAAAGCATACATGAATCTTTACACTGTCCTGTTCAACTTAATGCTAAACAGAACAGCATCTTTGCCGTACAATACCATTTTGAAGTATACTATTTTCTTATATACCTTTTAAACCTTAAAAACATGCTGTAATACACAGGCTTAACTTAAAAGCAGCTATGAGAAGTGCATCGCAACTGTAGTTTTAAATTTTTAATGGTATCTAGGAGAATATTATAATTTTGAAGGTATACAAGATATTATCAACTTTTACAAGGATATCAAGCAAAGTCTAAAGTGCAATCTAAGACAGATTGAAAATGCTTAATGGGTATGATATATTTCGCAAATTAAGATAACAGTGTCCCTCTGTTTAGAAACAGCATTAAGGTGAAATGGGTAAAAATTGCTGATCCCATAACGTTAGATCAAGTATATTCTCCACCAATAGTGGTTGTTTCTTTAATACAATTCATGGTTACACAGAAGCAAAATTAGCAATGCCCAGTGCCTTGAGTAAGTGATAAATTTAATAACATATTCGGTAGTAAACTAAAATACAGAAATCATTTAGTTTTTATATTCTCTAATCACGAGAACAAAGAATTGTCTACACATTTAGATCACACCGCTAACCTTTTCAGAAAGAAATATCTTGAATGCCAACAGAGTCAGGAACTGAAACAAGCGAGGCATGGGTAAATCTTCAGTTGCCTTTTCCTGCAAAATGAAACATTCATTATAATTATCTATATTACAACAAACAGTGTCTTAATCCCACCATGTGAAATTGACCGTCAACAATAATCAATGTCTTAATCTAACTATGCATCATAAAAAAATTGTTTCATCTGTGAAATCAAAATATTTATTAATAATTATTACCATAGAAAGAAGCTTTTCACTGAACAACGAGAAACAGATTAATGCAAAGTTCAATTAAAGCTAACAACAGAACACATAATTAAGCTTATTTCAACCATCAAGTACTTCAAAATAGAAATCCTTTAGAATGCACATTGGTGCCAGCAATAAGAATCCTCTTTATGATACAATAATGCAACACAAATTCAAGCTATTTCTCTCTGTCCAATCTACTGTCTAAAATATTAAATACTGTGTGGAATATGAGACTCAAAAGAGTTCAATCGATAGTGAAATTCCATATTCTGATGTCACTATTACAGATGATTAACCTCTTGTATGCAAATTCTTAAATTGCATTTTATTAAAGACAAACTTAATTGAGATGCATACCTAGGAGGTGCCAAGGTGCAGTAGGTATGTTTGGCACTTAAAGCCCAACTTTTCTCTAGATTTCTAGATCCTAATTGGATCCAGATACAGATCCACAGGGATCTGTGATATCTTGATGAAAGAAAGGAGGAAATAAGGGCTTTAGCATCTAACAGGCACATGCTCTTCCTCCAGCAGACTTTTCAGCATCCTCTGCTAAGCTTTCCACATCAGTGACCCGTTCTTCTGCCCACTCAAAAATCATATCCATTGCATACCATTCTACCATTAGACATCATGGGAAAAACTCACACATCCTACAGGTTTCCATATAACTTTCACAAATTCTGATGTTGGGATTCAAACAAGCTCTCATGTCCCCAAGCAAGTGCAATGACTGTATGGTGACGCTTTATTATTTCTTAGTTCTACCATTTTTATGATCCCACAGCAAGTCCAATCATTTTCAAAGATTGATACAAAGATTTTTCAACAGGAAAGTGAAATGACTAATCAGAGAATTGAGGAAGAACTGTTAAAAATTTATTAGATGATGTGAATAGGAAACAATTGTTTGGGGTTTTGATGAGGGATGATTTTTACGTTAAATTCAAATTTGATAGCTTCTCTAGCATTTCAGATTAGATTTAAGGATACCTTCCACTTTTACTAATTAGGCTAGTTCATGAGAAGGTGTTACCCTGACATAACAGATGATTGTATAAGTCATTATATAAAGTACACACACATAGGCAATTAATCTGTTGCAGTTAACCACAAAGGATTTACTCCCTGCATGGAGTGGTCACCCCTCCAATACAGGAGAGGGTGACTGTTTCACACTCACCCAAAGATTCATTGCAGCAACCAAAATTGATTGATGGTGTGTGGGTGCACACACCTTAAAAATTATATATAAAAAATGTCTTTCAAGCAAGAGAGCATTGACTGTGCCCTTGGCCAATACCTTGGCCCTTGAGAAGTATAGCTAAGTGATTAAGTCAATATATGAGATGCATACCATGTCAAGTTCAGCTCAGGATTTTTGAGGTTTACACTTCTCTATAATTAACCAATGCAAGCCTAAATGCCTATGTTAACATTCCCCTGCAGTTCAGTAGAAAAGGCTATCAAGATTTCAAAATCAGTGTACTCAGAGACCAGGATTGGTACCATATTAGGATGGCATACAACTTGAATCTAATTGGCAATGAACAGAGACAGTTAGGATAATAAACACATGAATACAGAATGCTGTAGAAATTAGAAATGGTAGGTGGTTTCCCTTATCTGGACTTTGGAAATGAAGCCACATAACTCTTGCATTTCAAAGTTAATTATGTCCAACATAAGCAATTTGGGAAATGAAGACATCAAGTAGGAAGCAATAAGGACATCAAGTACCTAAGAAGACAAAAGGAAGAGACACTAGATAACTTTACAACCTTAGATTGATTTAAGTCAACTTGAAGTAAGCTTCAAGGAAAATTATGTAGTGCTTATAAAAATATGTCCATACGATGTAATTTTTATTTTTCTTGAATTTTAGATGTAAATCTCCCACAAAACATGTAGAATAGGACGTTTAAATCTTAAAGGAAAATGGTAGAAAATCATAAGATAAATCAAAAGAAAACATGCCAAGCAATTTTGGCACATTGATCAGGGATTAGCATATCAATTATGTGTACGTGTGTAGTGAAAATGGGTTGATACACTGTTTACCAATTCCCAATTAGTGTTTTCGCATGCTAATTAAAATCCGCATGGAAAACCTGGAAATACAAGTAGATGTGATCAGGTCACTGAGAAAAATGGCATACTAATTTATAAAATTAAATGCAGATATGCGGATGTTATTAGATGGAAATTTTGAGCCATTGAGAGATCATTTTTACCAACATTATTGCTATAAAAATGACTTCTTTGAGCTACAATTACTTCGTTTTAAAAAGTGCATTTGGTTCTCCAACAACTTCTTGCTTCTTACTGAATTTCTTCTTGAGAGATCACCATTCTCTCCATCTAGCTCAAAAGAATTTAATGGTTCATTCATTCACATAATCAATCAAAAGCTGCTTTATGAGAGATAGGCTTCAAGGTTCTAAGAGTGTTTATAAGTAATCTCAAGTGCTCTACAAACTACAAGGAGAATTGCTAGATTGGTAGAGCTAAGTTCAGCAAGTGAATTTTCAACAAAATGTAAGTAAAGTCTTAAACTCTTAAACATTGTTCACCAATTCCACTCCTACACTCCGAGAGTAGAAAAAAGTGATTTTTAGGTAAACGGTTTTGAGATGGAAAAAGGAGAAGAGTAGTTTTGATAATAAAAAAAGTAGATTGAAAAATGTACATGTTATCATAAAGTTGGAAGTACTTCTAGAATAGAGGAAGTGAATGATGCCTTACTTATAACAAGACCAAAATGAATCACTTGAGTAGATGTACTCCAGTTTGGGTAAACTATTATAAATTTCTAGTGCTTACTTCATTGCTTTTCATCTTTTCTAACAAGGCAGAATGATCATCGACTCAATTATCCATAATTTTGTGCTGTCTTCTCAATTTGCTTAATTAGTATTTATTGTAATTAAAATTTCAAAACACCATTATTCACCTCCTCTAATGAAGTCACAATCCTAACAATAATATCATACAAATCAATTATTGGAATATAAATTAAATTTCAAGAATTTCTGCAAAAATCTGTTGACATCCTGTGAAGCAAAGCACCAAAACATATTTAAAATTTTGTGTGTTTTACAATATGCACGCCCTTTTAAATTAATATAAAATATGCATTTTAGGTACTTTTCTCATGAAAGCATATAGTAATTTGGACATATGAACTCAATAAATCCCTGCAAATGAATTTATGTTTTTGTTTTTAAACTACAATAAACAAAATCATAATTATAAGACAGAATTGCTGCAAACATACTAAAATTGAAGAAAAAAGACAACCTTCAATTGGTTATAACATTTCCAGAAGTACATCAGAAACTTTTCTTCACAAATATCTAATCTGCAAATACAAGTATGAGATTGATGGTTACTTTACAATAAATAAATATACAATCAAAAGTTAGCATAAGATACATTATACATGTATATATGCCCCAACTAACTTGGTACCTTTCTTTCATCCAAATGAAATGTAAAATAAGCACATAAATAAGAGAAGTAAATGACATTTTGAAATGTAACTTCTACAAAAAGCTAGTTAAACCTAACGTATGAAGAAGACACTGCCCCATTTGGGACCAAGTTTAAGTGCCTTGAATTTTGCATTGCCACAATTTTGAAAAAAACATTTCCAAACATCGTTGATACAATAGATTTTGAAGAAAATCAAGAAGGTTTTGAATAATATTCCATAGTTCATTTTTTCTAAAATTGCAAAATAAGAAAAAGTTTGATTCTAGCTGATTTTGAAGATTTTGCACAATTCTATCCCATAACACAACATCTGATTTCAAAATCGAGACAAAATCAAAAAAGATTCTAAACAGATTTTATACAGTGAACAAAAATTTCATGATTTTCATTTATATTGAAATCAACAAAGAACTACGATTTTTCCAAAATCTAGACTTTTAAAATTGATCCCAAACAGTACCAAGGATAATTAGCTTAGGTTGAGCTTATAAGTTATAACCCACATAATTTTGAAATCTTATATACTTATGTTTACTTCTATATGAAGTTTAAAGCTTTTATTATTTTTACATCCAATCAGAAAAACAGAGAGTAAAAAAGTTAAAACAGAGAACACAAGGATGTAAATGTATTCAATGCTATAGATGTGGATGACATTCAAATGCCCTTTCTATGATTGGATTATATGATAATAGACTCTTCCACTCATTGACAATTAATTTTGAGATAAGATTTAAACATGAAATTAGAACAAACTAATGCACATCCACCCATAAACACTTATAAGCATATAAACAAAAGCCGCAAATGAGAGAGTGTTGAAATACTCCCACATTGATTAAAATAAGGATTGAACTTAGATTTATATGATAAAAAATCCTTCTACTCGTTATTAATTGATTTTAAGAAAAATTTTTGACAATATGTATTCTAAAAATCAATGGAAACAAGACTAGTTGTTAAACACTATATGTCATGCAGTGCACAACCTTTTTGTCAATACCCCTGTTATTTCTAACAATTTAGTAAAGTCCCTCTATTCTTATATTTCTCTCAATATCCTTCATACTTAGTTATTTCTCTGCATACCCTTGACACAAAAACAGATGTGACACCATTTGTTTTAGCTATTAGCAAAGCTTTCAATTAAAATTTCAGGTTGGACTTCAAAGTTAGTTAAGGAGACTGTCTCTCCTGCACTGCTTGCGGTTGTGACTCCTGTTGATGCGTCTCTATTGTAGCATAGGCATCTTGGGCATCTATCCTTCACCAAACTTCGAGCATCCCTGCTATCCATTCATATTAGTCTTGTTGAGTGTTAGTCGTGTATCATGGGTAAGCAATTTCGTACTACCCATACCAATCATGAGTCTTTATCAGTGTCTTCTCCTTTTGAATTACTACATTGTGATATTTAAGGTCCTTCTAGGGTTGTGTTTGTCTGGATTTCATTACTATGTTGTTTTTGTTAATGACTTCTCTTATGTTTTATGAGTGTTTTTGTTAAAGAATCATCAACATTTTGTCGATATACTTGCTCAATTTTTAAATGAAATCCAAAATCAATGGTGTTGCTAAGTGAAAACATCGTTACCTTCTAGATGTAGCTTATGCATTAATGGTTGAGATGAATGTTCCAAAATACTTGTGATCTAATGTGGTTGCCACGACGTGCTACTTGATTAATCGTTTACCTTATTCACCTTTAGGGGGAGATATTCCCTTAAAGTGTCTCTCTCCGGAGCGTAACCTTTTTAATTTGTCTTCTTGTGTCTTTGGGTGTACTGCCTTTGTCAAAAACCTAACTCCAGGACTTGAAAAGTTCTCACCCCACTCCATCAAGTGTGTGTTTGTTGGGAATCCTCACTTGTAGAAAGGCTACCGTTATTTTCATCCTCTTACTAGGCGGTATTTTGTATTTGTTGATATTGTCTTTCTTGAGAATACCTCTTATTTTGCCAATCCTTTTGGATGTCTTGAAGATCCTATGCCATGTCTCATTCCTGTGGATTCAAAGGTTCTTTCTCCGGTCCCCTTACCAATTCCTACTACTACGTCACAACCCTTGCAAGTTTATTAACATCGTCGCACTACTACTGCTCCTCTATCGACCCTAGATTCTCCTCTTGTTGCAAATCTGAGTCCTTCTAACATTGATTTACCCATTGCCTTGCAAAAAGGTACACATTTCTCCACACAACATCTCATTTCCCATTTTGTTTCCTATGTCCATCTTACTCCTACATTTCAACGTTTTACCCTTTCCCTTTCCAAGGAGTCTATTCCTGCGAATTATCATGAAGCACTTACCCTTCCACATTAGAAGTCTACAATGCAGCTTGAATCATAGGCTTTACATGATCATGGCACCTGACAACTTATTCCACGCCCTCATTCTAATCTAGTTGTTGGTAGCCAATGGGTCTTCACCATCAAGTGGAATCCAGATGGTAGTGTAGCTTAGTATAAAGCCCGCCTAGTGGCTTATGGTTGCACCCAAACCACGAGCCACTAACCTGCCTAGTGGCCTAGTGGCATTGACTATGATGCCACCTTTGCTCTTGTGGCACAACTCAATTCCATTAGAACCCTTCTATCATTGGTGGTTATACATGGGTGAACACTAACTCAACTAGATATCACAAATGCCTTCTTATATGGTGATATGCAAGAGCAAGTGTTTATGGAGCAACCACTTGGTTTTGTTATTCAGGGGAAGTCTCAAGTTTATCTTCTCAAGAAGGTCATTTATGGTCTCAAGCAAAGCTCACGTGCCTGGTTTACAAAATTTAATGTTATGCTTATCTCTTAGGGATTTAAAAAATGTGTCATGGACAATTCCGTTTTCATCAAGCATAATGCTAACAAGAAAACCATTATAGCTATTTATGTAAATGACATTTTGTTAATAGGAGACGATGTTCTTTGCATCCAATCAACAAACCAGTACCTAGCAAAACATTTTGTCATAAAGGATTTGGGGAGATCAAGGTACTTTCTTGGTATTGAGATGGCATACTCAAAGAATAGTATGATGTTTTCTCAACGGAAGTATGCCTTTGACATATTAAAAGAAACTGGACAACTAGGATGTCAACCTAAGCCTACACCTGTTGAAGTCAATCCCTCTTTTTGGGATGAGTCATTTGCTCTTCTTGAGGATGTTAACAAGTATAAAAGACTTATTAACAAATTAATCTATCTTACTGTGACTAGACCAGACATTTCTTATGCTATAAGCACATTAAGTCAATTTACACAGACACCAAGAGAAGTTTACTAGACTAGTTTACTTAGTACTTGTCTATATCAAACAAAATCTAGGAAAGAGGCTAATATATTCTAATCATGGGCACTGTCATGTGACAGCATATTTTGATTTTGGATATGCAAGAGACAAAGTAGATAGGAAGTCAACTTCAGGTTACTGTATATATATTGAAGGAAACATTGTTACATGGAGAAGTAAAAAGCAAAATATCATTTCAAAGTCTAGTGTCAAAGCAGAATACAGGTCTATGCCTCAAACTACTAGTGAAATGGTTTGGATAAAGTTTCTCTTATCTAAACTTGGAGTTAAGATATTCATACCTATGAATATGTATTGTGATAATTAGGTGGTCATTTACATTGCTAACAACAATACATTTCATGAAAGAACCAAA
>JAMKPZ010003490.1:0-21909 GCA_024699675.1 Amphibolis antarctica
TACAATAATATTAATTATGTGACACATACATCTTTGGTGAAATAATTTAAAACCATTTGGTGGACTTATTCTAGTTTTAAACATTGGTATTGTTGCAATATTATTAGCTGCATTATCAAAAGTTATACTACCTATTTTATTTCTAATTCTATATAAATAAAAAATTTTCATAATATTTGCAAAAATTGTTTCAGCAGTGTGTATGTTGAATTTTTCTAAATTCTATTAATCTTTTTTGTAAAGTCCAATTTTGATCAATATAATGTGTAGTTACAGCTATGTACCCATCCTTAGTTTTACCCGACTAAATATCTGAAGTGCATGTTATACATGTCATTATTGTACTCATAACATTAATAAGTTCTAATCTAAGCTTATTAAATGAAATCATAATATCTGACCTAATAGTATTTCTAGATATACATTTATATTGTGGAAATATGCTTTACTAATATAATTATCAAAACGTTTATTTCCTTCAAAACTTTTTGGTAAATGTTCTGAACAAATAAATCTAGCATACAAGTCCCTAGCCTTTTCAGAATCATAAGTTTAAGAACTAACATTACCCTCAGGAGTAAAAGAAAGTTGAGTTTGAATTATTTTATCCTTATTCCTATTTTCACATGTACTAATATGCCTAGTTAAATGACTTGTACCGCCAGACGTTTTGCAAGAGAAATCGACATTATAGAGGTTGCAAAATGCTCATTCCTCTTATGTGCCGTTCGCCATATCTTTCATCATGATTGTATACTTTGACCAGATGGAAGTTCTCTTTCGAAACTTCCTCGGCGGTACAGTTGAAGTTGAAGCTCTAGTAGTCTCCATTGATGATGTTACTTCAGCTTCAGGAAAGTTTTGTTGAGGATATCCGTAGCCTCTAGAACTTTGGCCTTGGTAGTGCGTCATTGTTTGTGACTTGAGTGAAAAAAATTGAGAAATTGAGAATTGAGATTAGAGTTTGGAGAATTTGGAGTGAAGGAGATGAGGAGTGAGTTGGGTGAAAAATAAAATTCAACTCTCTCAATTTATAGAGAAAAGTTGGTTGAGTTGTTGAGGCGGAAGCTGACCGTTTCACCGGCAATCGGTTGCTCGTTGGGCAGAAGCGGGCCGCCCGTTGTGCGGAATTGGGCTGCCTGTTGGGTGGAAGTGGGCTGCCCATTGTGCGGAAGTGGGTCGCCCGTTGGGTGAAAGCATGTTGACCGTTGCTGCGTTGGCGTGTTGCATCTTGCAAGTCATGACCCACCGGCTGACCTAGGCATGGTTCCCCATCGGCCCATCCCGCCTACCCACACAAACGACCGTTCACTCTAGCTGCCGGCCCAATGACCTGGTGGCCTGTCCCCCCACCGGCCACACAACCCGTTTTGCTCCCTCCCGTGCACCGGTGCATGCGACCGTTCACCCTGATTGTCGGCCCAATGGCTTGGTGGCCAGTCCCCCCGCCGGTCAGATGACCCGTTCTGCCTCCTCTCGCGCACATGACCGTTCACCCTACCGGTGACACGACTTGTTTAGCCCCCTCCTGCGCACCAGCGCACGCGACCGTTCACCCCGGCTGCCGACCCAATGACCTGGCGACCAGTTCCCCCGCCAGCCACACGACCCGTTTTGCCTCCTCTCGCATACACGATTGTTCACCCTGCCGGCCACACAACTCGGTGGCCGGCCCAATGACTCGGTGGCCTATCCCCCTGCACAACCCGACGGCCTATCTCGTGTTGGGCCAGGCTGTGCCTATTTTGTGTTAGAATTTGTGCCATACCGGCACAGCACGAACGACCTGGGGGTTCAGCCTAGACACGACCCATAGCATGAAAAAGTTTTGGGTCGTGCCTGGGCCGTGCCAGCACGGCCCATTGACAAGTCTACATTCAAGTATTCTACACTATCGAAGACTAAGTTTCTCATGGCATAAGTTTTTTTTTCTTTTGTTTGTATTGTATATTTAAATCAGTAATAACTGTTACTATTTTTTTCTCTTATTTGTATTGTATATTTAAACTAGTACCAACTATTAGTATTTTTTTTCTTTTGTTTGTATTGTATATTTAAAACAATATTAATTGTTACTATTTTTTTTCTTTTGTTTGTATTGTATATTTAAATCTGTAGTAACTGTTACTATTTTTTTTCTTTTGTTTGTATCGTACGTATATTTAAACCAATAGCTACTTTTTTTTTGTTTGTATTGTATATTTAAACATATAGCAACTGTTACTAATAGTATTGTACATATTAATTTTTTTCTTGGTAATTTGTAAGATAGAATCAAATTTTGATATGTCACGAGAACTTCCCCTACACATTGAAAATGTTGATATTGGAATTGAAGAAATTGAAATGCAAGGAAATAGTATAGAAGAAGAGCAAGAAAATGAAGACCTTAGAAGTCCTTACATTGGTATGGATTTTTCGTCAGTTGATACTACATATATATTTTACAATGCATATGTAAAGGTAAAAGGATTTTCAGTAAGAAAAGATTGTGTTAGAAAATCAAAAGCTAATGGTGATTTGATAGTACAAAATTTTGTTTGTTACAAACAAAGAGTAAGAAATATGAATGATAAATGTTTTTTGGGAACAGAATTTAGCAAACGAGCAGATATTTGATAGTCTTGTCCAATAAGACTATATGTAGTTCGTAATTTAAATGGACCATGGGTAGTCACAAAATTTGAAGATGAGTACAATCATATTCTTATATCACCAATGAAAACAGATAAGTTGAGATCTCACAAGAAAATATCTTTTGTAGCAAGAAATTTAGTTAGCACTTTATCTGATTGTGATATTGGGCTTTCCAAAATGGCCAATGTCATTTCAAGCATTGCTAGTGAAGGTGTAAATACTGAACAGGTCAGAGCAGAAAGGAGAAAAACACGACGAAATCATGATGATAGAGAATGTATGGAAATAGTGAAGTGTTTTTCTTAGTGAACTTATATAGATCTAAATTTCTTTTTTCAGTTTGAATTAGATGAAGATTACACAGTTAAAAATATTTTTGGGCAAATGGAAGGACTCGTGAAGCATACAGTAAATTTGGAGATGTTATATCCCACACAACATATAGGATATAATTTCAAGATGTCATTTGCATCATTTACTGGAGTCAACTATCATAGGTAATCAAAATTATTTGGTTGTGTTTTACTATCAGATGAAACTGAAGAAACTTTTCATTGACTATTTAGTACATTTCAAAAATGTATGTATGTGAAGAATCTAAATGCCATCATTACAGACCAAGACATTGCAATGTGTATAGTTATACCTCAGGTATTTGAAGGAATTGTACATTGTTATTGTTTTTGGCATATATATCGAAATGCTATTGATCATATCCCAGAGTTAAGAAATAATTCAAATTTCATGCTTGATTACAACAAAATAATATATGGATCAGAAAGTTTTACAGAGTTTGAAAAGAAATGAGAGTTATTATAATAAAAATATTTGACAATTAGTAGTAACTCTTAGCTGAATTAGATGTTTAATATTAGAGATCATTGGGTTTCTTGCTACATGAAATGTATTTTCATGGCTAGCATAACTACAACCCAAATATCTGAAAGTATGAATTCATTTTTTGATAGATATATTCATTCTCAAACTCCTGTATCAGAGTTTGTCACTCAATATGAGAAAGCATTATTGGCAAGACGTCAAGTGGAAGAATACGAAGACATGCAAATATTGACTTCGAAATCAATTTTGATCTTTCATTTGCCTATTGAAATGAAAGCTACTGAGTGTTATACTAGGAAAATTTTCTCATTATTGCAAATTGAAATGAAGAATAGAGAAGCTTGTGTTACTAAAAAAATAAGTAAAGTGGACAATGAAACACAATATCAAGTTTGGAAGGTAGAAGTTCCAAGTAGCCCTAAAATTGTGATCTTGAAAATGGAAGTGGATTTTGATATAACATGTTTATGCAGAAAATTTGAACATGAGGGAATTCTTTGCTGTCACATTTTTTGTGTTTTATCTAAAAAATAAGTACGACATTTACCTGATAAATATATATTACGTAGATGGACTATTAAGTGTAGATATCAATCAAGTATAATTGATATACAATCACATTATATAGATGGGTAAGTACAATATATAGTATTAATATAACATTTTTCTTATATTGATAGGAAAATTAATATTGATGTTTTTTGCACGGGATTACTCCTCTCAAGAAATGAGACTTGCGATCATGTGCATTTAAATTAGCTAATATTGGTGGTTCTTTAGAAGAGGAATATAGAATAATAAAATCTGGTTTTAAAGAATTGTTAAAGAAAATGTCTGAATTATGTCTTCAAAGAAAAGATGATAGTCAACCATGTATAAACAACATTACTGGCAATAATGTGCAGGAATTACCATCTAGATTTATAGTGAGAGATCCAACTATGCAACGAAAAACAAAAGAAAGACCTGCACAGAGTCAACAGATGAAATCTGGTGTTGAAACAATTATGATTGAAAAAAAGAAAAATAAAAGAATGTATCACGAATGCGGTCAATTAGGCCATTATATTAGTACTTGTTGAAATACAGGTTACTTTTAGTTTATCAGTTGTGAATTATATTATTCTTTCATTTATTAATATAGTGAATTTAATAGATTTAAATATTACAGGTTCTTCTCAAATAGTTGAAGAACATGGAGAGAATCCAACTTAAAAGTGGACATAATTGATTGTAAGTAGAGTTGTCAGTAATGTTGTGCCAGCCTGGCACGACACGATTTTTGGGCTGGCATGACCCATACCACCAATGGGCCAACCCAGGCACGACCTGTAGCACGAAAAAACACTATTCATACTAGTCAATGGCATGATTTTGACTGGTACGATTTTTAAATTAATTTATTATTTAATTAACAAATTACAGCATTCTTTCCAAGACCCAGCGTTGCAACCCAACAGCCAGCCCAATTACCTAGCGGCCTACCCAATCACCCAGTAGCCCGTCCCCCTCATCGGCCATGCGACCCGTTCACCCCCCTCCCGTGCATGCAACAGTTCACCTCGCCAGCCTCACGACCTGGCTACCGGCCTCGTGACCTGGCTGTTGGCCTCACAACCCAGCTATCGGCCTCACGACTCGGTTGTTGGCCTAATGACCCAGCGGCTCGTCCCTCCCACCGGCCATATGACCCGTTCACCCCCCTCTCGTGCACGTGACCGTTCGCCCTACCGGTCGCACAACTCGGTAGCCCATCCCCCCCACTAGCCACACGACCCAACGGTTCGTCCCCCCTACCAGTCACACGACTCGTTCACCTTCTCCCGCGCATGTGACCATTCACCTGTTGGTCGCACGACCCGGCTATCAACCAAATGACCCAGCGGCCCGTCCCAATATTTTGTGAAATTAGTGTTAAAAGCCCAAAATTGCCCAAACAACAAAAATATGTGAAAAATCATAATATTAATATAAAGTAAATATTCTAACCAATTTACTTTATCTTTTATACTCAGATCCATATTTATCGTACTTTTCCATATTCCAAGATCATCGGAAAAAAAACTTAGTTTGGAATTAACTTAACACGTCATTTTTTCTATTTCGCTTTTATTGTTTGAGTCCATGAGTACTGATCATAGTCTATATCAGTAAATATTAATGAATAAATTAATTGAAATCAGTAATATCACAGTTTTAGGCTTTTAACATCGTTGGATTTGCTCAGGCGAAGGTCAAAGCTGTGCCTCGGATCGACAGATCATACATTTATATAATGTATTTTTCCATGTAAATTTTTTTTTTAAAATATATTACGAGTAAGTTTTATAATTAGATGAATATAAAAATATGATAAAATTTTAATTAGAATTCAAAAATATTTTAGTATTAGATCTAAAGGTGTTCGGGAATGATTGTGTGCATAGCAAAATTATAGTTACGATTTAGGCATCGTTTATAAGTAACCTTTTTTTAGCTTCTAAAATCACTTGTCATTGTTATGCATAGATTTCAATTAACATTCACATAAATTTTTTATTTGTTATTTTTAGTATAAAATGTTAAATATATTTGATAAATATTATTATACAAAATAGTATACAATAAAAAATAGAAATATACAGTAATAATCTTAATATGCAAACATGTCACTCAAGGTTCTAAAAATTTAATTAAAATAAGGTATTTAAGATTTTCGAATATGTGATTTAATGTATTAAGATGACTTAATATTTTACTTTTTTTATGACTTAGTATTTAATCAACATTCTTATTAAGATAAATTAATATTTTACCTTATTTTACTTAAATTTATTACTTAATATTTTACTTTTTTTATAACTTAATATTTAATCAACATCTTTTTAAGATAAATTAATATTTTACCTTATTTTACTTAAATTTATGACTTAATATTTTACTTATTTTATGACTTAATATTTAATCAACATTTTTTTAAAATCAATATTAATTTGTTGAAAATCAAAATCACCCACATTAATTGATGGTAATTCTGTAAATCTCTTATTTATTTGTACGGAAGTTCTACAAATCAATATTTTATATAATATAAAATAACGAAACTATCGTTACTCTCTTTTTTGGGTGGAGCTACGGTCATTACTTCACGACGAGTTGTAAAGTTAAGCTATATAGCTATTCCTTTATTTTTCAGATATTTCTAATAATGTTAAAATGTTAAATACTTCATTTTAATAAATTAAATCACATATTTGAAAATCTTAAATACCTTATTTTACTTAAATTTATGACTTAACATTTAATCAACATCCTTTTTAATCAATATTAATTAATTGAAAATCAAAATCACCTACATTAATTGACAGTAGTTTTGTAAATTTCTTTTTTATTTGCATGTAAGTTTTGCAAATTAATATTTTATATAATGTAAAATAACGAAACTATCGTTACTCTCTTTTTTATTTTAACGGAAGTACTGTAAATCACTTAAGATCCTCTGTAGAGCCAATACTCATTCAATAGACTTTCATTGTATGAATGCTCGTTCAACAGAGATTCGTTGAGTAAAAGGTCAGACAACGAAGTAAGTTTATTGTGTGAAGTAAGATTACTAGTGTATACGTCTTTTAGGTAAAGAGAGTGTGTATTTTTAAATTTTATGTGAAAAAAAAATATTTAAAAAAAAATTAAATTTCACTATTTGATCATGAAATTGATGAGCACCTGTAGCCCCAATTGTGGGACTAAACAATGTACGTAACGGTAATTAGAAAGTCCGTCAAAAAAATCGTTTGATTTTGAATAGCAACACCGTTTTGGTAAAAGCAGAACATGATTTACAGAAAATTCAAAAAAGTAGATTCCACAGGTATTGGGTATATTTTGAAAAAATTTATAACAGATGAAATTAGAATTGAAAGTGATAAAATAAATAAAATTAAAATTACATATAATTAATAGTAAAAAAGTTTATCTTAAAATTAGTTCGATACTTGAAACGTCAATGTGAAATTAAAATTAAAATTCGAAAAACACTTTACAAACGAAACTATAATATAATGCCCCTACTTTAACACTTTACGTTGATGAATCAAACGGCGCAATCTCGATTCAAAAAATCCTTATTCTTAACCGAAAATTATTGAGTAATCCGGCTCAAATACTGCCTTTCGTTTTGAAATCTTCACGGTCCTAGGCGAGTCTTGTCACGTCACTTATGGTCGACAATAAGTGAAAATTTAACTGCGAAACCTGATACATAATATGACGTTGCAAATTACCCGAGATAAAATGTTGATAACCTCGCGTAAAAAACGATCGAGGCCTGAGGCCCGTCGTGTTCTCGCTCAAACGTTTAAAATATCAAATAAGAACAAGCACACATGGTCCATAGCATTCCTTTTCTCTGAGCATGCCCGTAACAATGTAAAATATTTAACATATATATATCTATATTCAATGAACTGAAGGAAGAAAAAAAAGGTTATAAGAGACAGATTTATTTTCTCTGTCATATTAAATGCTCAGCCCAGGGAATCTCCCACACCCTACCATTTTACAAGGAAAAAAGGCCACCACCGGACACCTCCACAGCTCCACTTCCCACCTTTCTACGGGCAAAGCAGCACACAGAAAGACCACCCCTCCTCTTCCAAATGGCCCCTCCGCTGTTCCGGCGGCCAGTGGACGTCCCGAACGTCGAGATGATCGAGTCCTCCCTCCGGAACTGCTCGCTCTCGCGGAGATCAGGGCGCCAACACGCCGACAGCAACCACCGCCGCCTGGGCGGTCTGGATCACGAAACCGCAGGCATCACCGTGGATCTCAATTCGGAGGTCCCTCTCCCATACCCGTGGGAACAGGTCCTCAACATCCAGGTACAGAGCTCATTTGTTAATGCCTGACATCGGCGAACAATAAATGCCCCCAAAGCTCAGGGAATCCCCTCATTAATGGGACTTTCTTCTGTTTCCCAATCATTTGGAGTAAATGCATCATGACCTTCGTCCATATAAATGCTTGGGAAAACGATCTGCATTTTGCTCGATCTTCCTCTTTTCTCCTGCTTCTTGAATCCAAACATGAGATCGATGCTCCTCCGTTGATGGGTAGGTCCTGCTTGCTGCTCTCAAATCATCTGCCATCCAAGCGTCGATTCGATTTCCTTTGGTTTATTGCTTCGTCAAAGATCTGTTTCCCCCCACATCTAAATCTAACACCTGCTAGTAGTGGTAGTGATTTTGCGGTATTGAAGTCTACAATCTTAAAAGTGCAAAGATAGGTAGGAATGAAAATCCAACCATCTAAAGAAAAGTTTCATTGATTTTGTCCCTCTATCTTGCTTTCTCCAATAAATTTGAGCAAATCATTCCAAATGCAAGTCTGCAGTGTCCAATGATGGCAGAAAGTTGTCGCCCTCCCTCCTGTTTTCTCTCATTTATCGAATGCTTTCTTCTTCCCATTCCTTTTACGATTCCCTTTTGCTTCTTTGGTGTGACCATTTATTTGGAATTTGGACTTCTGCCATTACTGTCTCCGTTGCAGACGGGGGAGATTTACTACGTGAACAAGTCCGATGGAACCAAGACCAGCCACGACCCACGCCGACACTCCGCCGACCTCGACACGTCCAACTCGGAACCGGAATCTGTCCTCGACGACGGGGAGGACACGAACCTCAACTACAGCAGTTCCGACGAGAGTTCGGACGGAAGCAACTGCGTCAGCCCCGCCTCCTCTCCTTCGTCCTCGTCCTCGTCTGCCATCTCCACAGCCACCTCGGCCTCCTCTGCTCATTCAACAGCGTGCAGCAGCGCCGGCGCCGCCCGCTATCAATGCCGCATGGTGGGCTCCGGTAGTCCAGTTCTGGTGCTTGTGGGTTGCAAGGTGTGCTTTACATTGTCCATGGTTGCTCGGCCGGCGATGGAGTGTGCCAAGTGCGGCAGCGCCGCCCTCCGCCGCTTTTAGGATGTCGTTTTTCTCTCCAACTCTTCTTTTTCTGGGTATTGGTACTGTTTGGTTTTGTTCTCGATCATGTGGGGAAAAAGGGTTTTGAATGATTCTCATTTTGATAGATATGGATGGCCTTTCTTGTTTCTGTTTTTTCACTTCTCGGTATGTAAAGGCTTGGTGCTTACGAATCCGCCCGCCATCACAGCGGAGCAGAAGCCATGGCGAGCTTCCCGGAGCGGGAAACACCAAAGCCGAAGAGAAGGATCACAAGCAGCGAAGGATAACGCAATGAAAAAGAAATCACGAATAGATGATTTTTTCCCGGACTGGGTTGTTGGTTGTGCGACCGAAGAGGATGGTTTCTTTCGAAGGCATCCACGATATAATTCACTGCGCTGCCGGTGACCGCGGCGGACGGTGTTGCCACGCCATTTCTTGGGATTTATCGGGAGTGGTGATAGGCACTGTAGACCTGTGACTTAATTTCGTTCAGCGAAGCCGATTTTTTTTTTTTTAATACGGTAGTTTTCTGAGGTATTTATTGCATTTACTTTTATCATTATTCTTTTCAATTTCTAAGGTATTTATCACATTTTGAGGACGAAAGGGAGAGGATCCCGTAAGCCGAACACTGTGTTTGTCAGAGGTCTCAGAATCTGCCGTTCTACTTCTCCCTTCGTGGTCTTCTCTTGCCTCCCGTGAAGGCACCACCATCACACCGAAGCAACAACGCTCCGGATACGGGAACAACGACGTTTCGACATGCATGTATATTACGTCCGAGGAGATCGCCAAGCTTGGAATGTTCGTCCTGGTTTCATTATATTATCGGAAAAAAAGTTGGAGAAGAAAAAGAATGTCGTCTGTTCCGGATCTGCTTCTCTTGCTGGCTTTTCTTCTGACCTGTTTGCATACCATGCGCTAAATAGAGAACCCAAGTGGGTCTCGACGTTCATCAAAATTATAGTATGTATGTGCTGTTGCAGTTGGTTATGCGTGTGGTCCCTTTAGGTAGCTAGGGATTTGATTGATAATTAGGGGGGATTTGTATCTTTCGAAATGCGATGAAAAATAATGGTAATGAAATTTGATGAAAAGTTACAAAATTTTAGGAGTGTTTGTATCACTTAGAAACATTACATATTATTTTGAGGTATAAATGTCTAACATTCTAGCCTATTCTGACCTCCTACGTCCGAAAGTCTTAGAATCCACTTCACGTGCGAATGCCCCACCCCTCTCCTCTAGATTGCCGTTGCCCTCGCAAAGCGCCCTCCCCTCTCCTTTGCTTGCCCTTTTCGTGCGTGAGCCCCTCCCCTCTCCTCCAGACCACCATCGTGAAGCACCCTCCCCTCTCCTCCAGACCACCATCGTGAAGCACCCTCCCCTCTCCTTTGCTCGCCCTTTCCATGTGCGAGCCCCCTCCCCTCTCCTCTAGACCATCGTCGTGAAGCGCCCTCCCCTCTCCTCTGCTTGTCCGGACCATCATCGCCACCTACCACTACTATTGCACTGCTTCATCCCTTCAAAGCTTCATTGGTTGCTATTTTTTTCATTGTTTTGTTTACAATATTGATTTTTTACATACTTGATGAAGAAATACAGGTTAACTCAAGTGCGTTGAGTCAACAACCAATTTAAATGGCGTCTATGTGTGAATAAAGAAATGTATAATTCCTTTATTTTATGTAGTATAAGAACATATGTACTTTATTTATGAACTTTTATGATGTAATAAATTTCTATTATATTACTGTTTCAATTTTGATATATTTCATGACATTCTGATCAATTTTATTGAAGACATAAACACCTCCTTTTTTTTCACATTCTAACGTATTTTGATAGATTCTCTTCCAACACATTTTAACACATTCTGACACATTCTTTCCGACACATTCTAGAGGCACAAACACCCCCTTAGGGTCTTGTTTGGAATTAACTTTTGTCAATTTCAAGAGTTAGATAGAGTTAAAATTGAAATTAATTTCATGAACGAAGTTGAAGTTATTTAAGTGGTGAAAATTTATATGTTACAATTTGTATAATAACAATGAAGTTAGAAGTGATTTTAAGAATTGATTAAAATTAACCTTAAATGAATCCTAGCTTTTGATGTTGTGTACCGTACAAAGATTTCTATGAGTTTTGAATAGTGTGTGTTGGACTATGGCTGACTATATGACAATTTTAAGGGGCCTCCTCTTGGATAGAAGATAGCAATTGAAGGTGACGGCAATGGGTTAGTTGTCAATTGGAGAGAACACGTACTAAAGAAGAGGAAGAGCGAACGGTGGTTAGAGAAAAGCAAAGAGCATTGTATTTCTCTCATTATCAGTATATTACAAGAGTATTGATATATATATATAACACGTAAAGATGTCAAGTAATTACCTTGACACAATAATAGAAATTATTTAAAATATTTACATTATCTTTAACACCCTCCCACAAGCTTAACATGGGTGTTAAATGTTGAGCTTGGATTTCAAGTATCGTAGACGGTTGGGATAGAGTCCTTTTGTGAAGATATTGGGAAGAGTAGGAAATAGTGGCTTACTTTTTGACACACCAAGAGATAGGATTGCTTTCAAGAAACACATAGTAACTCCCAAGTGAGTGGCGATCAAAGGGAGACCCAACATAACTTGCATCACTAAAAGTAGTAATATGTAATGGGCCAGGTAAACCAAAATAATGTGCATTACTAAAAGTAGTAAGATGTAAAGATCTACGAGAGCAAATTAAAGAATCATTAATAGTTCCTTTTAGATAGTGAAGAATTCTTTTAATAGCAACCATATGAGTTGAAGTAGGGCATTATAGAAATGGGCAAACTTGGTTGACACTAGGCAATGTTGTTGCATGTTAATGTGTTGTATTGTAGTGCTCCAACAATCTACCTATACTTAGAGCTTTGATGGATTGGTTTTCAGGTGGCTTGATTAGTTGTGCAAGAGGGTAACTAGATTGATTGAGCAAGGAGCTTAAACAAGTAAGTGTTTGAGCAAGCAAGCGAATGATTGATGTGATGAGCAAGTGAATTGATCAGTGGGACAAGCAAGTGATTGTTTGAGAGGTCGGACAAGTGGGTGGATGCATTGAACAGCTAGTCGAGCAAGTGGTCATCCAACATCCGAGGGTGGTCAAGCAAGTGGTTGTTTGGTGTTTAGATTTCAATTTATGCATTTTATATAAGGTAATTTATGTATTTTATGGATTATAAGTTGCAATTATGTGGCTTTAATGGAGAATTTTATGTTAATTGCATTTATTACCCTTATGCATGATTTATTTGTTAATTAATGGAATATTACATAAATTATGTTTTGAGTGCATTAAGAGAAGAAAGAAATTATTATTATTGCCATTTGGAGTTAATTGAAGGTTTAAAAATATTTTATGGATTGATGGAGGGATTCATGAAGTGCACCGTTGAAGTTGTCAAATTACGAAGTTATATTGTTTATTGCACTGTGTGAGAGTTGAAGAACTATTGGCTATGCTAGTTAACCAACGGAATGCTCCGTTGGTTAATCCTTTTATCATGAAGTGCACCATTGAAGTTGTCAAATCACGAAGTTATATTGTTTATTGCACTGTGTGAGAGTTGAAGAACTATTGGCTATGCTAGTTAACCAACGGAATGCTCCGTTGGTTAATCCTTTTATCAATGAGCTCTGGTATTGGGAAATTTTATAAATATTTTTAGAATGTGGTTAGTAATTAATTAAGAGTTATGTTTGTTAGTTGAATGTTTGTTAAAGAATGTTAAAATTTAATTATGGGAAATTGGGAAATTTGAACCAACAACAGGTCCATTGGTTATCTAGTTTACCAACTGACTAATTCCATTAGTTATCCTTAGCCATTTGTAACTGCCACTGTTTTATTATGAAATATCGTATTTGCATGAAATTAAATGTTATAATTAAGTGGAATTAGTGATATTATGATTATCAGTAATGTGATTAAGAAATTAAAAATAAGATTAAGGAAGTAAGAATGTAATTAAAGGATTAAATCATGAATTAAGCACTTAAATGATGAAATTTACAAGTTAAGCATTATGTCAGTATTTATTTCAGAATTTTGCATGATTATTCATATATGGTTGAGCTTGAATTATGCAGGAAAATTTTGGATTGATTAAGGAACAAAATTAAAGCTTTGATGATCGTTAAAGGGATGTAATTCAAAGGAAAAGAGTGGGTACATTGATGTGGACAAAATGTGGAATGAAGTGTGCAACGTTGATTGGCTGCCAAGGAAGTGGGAAGTTATCAAATTTCAGGAACTGACACCCCTCGATCCATTCTATATAAGAAAGTCCTATGACTACGAGAACTCACCCCCCCCATTTCATCCAAACACCATCCATGATCATACTTCCATCAATTCCATCTTCCATCTTCCACCCATTCAATTCTTCTTGAGAAGAGATTAACGATCTCTTCTTCTTCGAACCCTTTACCTTAGTGCATTTGCTATTCTTTTCTCTACCTGAGCGTGTTGAGTATTATGTTTTGATGATGAATGGTTAATTAAATTGTTAATAATGTTTGATGGTATTTTAAGTCATAATTATATTTGTTAATTATCTATTTACAATATTTTTAGTTGTAACTGGAATTATCTGGAAATATTATGGTACTTAATGCTAAATTATTTAACACTTGAATATTCGATTCAGGTTAAGTGTTTTAAGTTAGTGGATTGAGTATATTTTATTTTTAGAACACTTAAGTTTGATATTCAAAGGGTTATAGTGATTTAAATAAGTGTTAGATACGTATATAGTTCATAAATCAACAATAGGATGTCACGTGAAATTTTTAAGTTCACATGTGATGAAAGAGTCAACGTTTTAATGTTTAAAAACCAAAACCATTGGGAAACTATGAATAGTGTATCGGTGTTTTAATATTCACACGTGATTTCTTAAGTCCGGTGCGTGCATTTTAATTTGCACGTGGTGTGTGAACAGTGTAGGTGTTTTAACACTAAGATACCATAATTGTTAGGCAATAGGTGACATAAGCTTCGGTGTTTTAGTGAGATACGTGAGTTTTTAAGTTAAACACGTAAGATTCAATTTTAGGGAATGTGAATAGTTGTTTGGCGTTTTAAGGTTATAAATCCAAATACCTTTAGGAAGTTAATGTTAAAACCCTAAGACTAAATAAAGGAAATTAACGGTTGAATATTTCAACGTTTTATATTTGAATCGTTCTTAAGTAGTCTTGTAGGTACATGGTTGAGCTTTTATAGGTAAAACTTGGATGTGATTGTGGAATTTGAAGATTTCAAAGGAAAATGATTGGGTCGTTGATATTCCAGAATAGTCCAAAAAATAAACGTAAGATTGCAGACACAGAGCGCATGTTTTGTATGAACGTTGGATGAATCAAGAAGTTGTTGAATATTTCAAAGACATGTTCAAGAGTTTTCATGGACAAAGTGGAAGATATGGAGGAAGTGCATTTCACTCTATAAATACACTTGAAAACTGCAAGACATTCAAGACAATAGTACATTCACAGAGTTATAGAGAAGAAATGTGTTTTAAAGATAGAGTTCTAGCTCAGGTTCAACATCAAGTTTGAAGATCAATATCAAGTTCAACTCGAAGGAGGCGCTTAAAGTTTTAAAGCTTTAGATTGAAGTTAGTTCGAGGTTGAAGATCATAAGTAAAGATTCAATATTTTCGATCAAGTAAGAGTTGTGCTAAATATTTAGATTTTGTAAAGAGGAAAAATCGTATTTTAACAATGTGGAAAAATTGTTATATTAGTAAAGCAAAATCATTTCCTCTTACTCTTCTTGAGTGAATCTGAAAGTTTTAATTGAATCCACAAAAAGGGTTGTGCTTAAATGTTGTAAGGAATTTCGTTGAATAAAGTTGAGATTTTCCTGAAAATTGTGTGTGATTGTGTTCTTGTATAACCGCTAAAGTTTAATTATTTTAAAGACACAATTCACCCCTTCTCTTGTGTTTCTAAACACAATTGAATCGATCCTACAGAGCGTATCGTTGAAGGGAAGACTCTTGGCGCCAACTACTTCCTCCTCTGTTCCTTGGTGAAAATACAGAGTGATGCCTAGAAAGTCATTCAAGGTTGAATGGAAAGTTTGCTAGCTTGATGACCTGATGGGCTGGGAGTAAAGAAATGAGTGCTTGACCTGAGTAAGTTTTGAAGGGTGAAAATTGCAAGTGGAGAATTAGGTATTTTTTCCTTTTTCTTTTCTTTTATATAAACTATATGTGTTGTACTGTATTGTTGAATATTACTATGTTCGTGCAATTAAATGTTTATGTGTTTTGTTTTGTATGTTGTTTGTTATTTTCTTAAAATTGTTTTTATAAGTTAAGAGAATCAAAAAGTATTTTCATCTGAAACCCAAAATTTACCATTAATCAATGAGTGAGCTCCATTGGTAAAGACATTTATCAATGGGCAAACTTCGATGGTTATTTTACTAAAATCAAAATTTAGTATTTGGAATTCAAACTTGCTTGCCTAAGTCTTTTAGTGAAAAATTGGGATATTTGCTAAAAGTCTCTTCTAATTCCAAATAAAAGAAATGATTAAATCGAGTGTAAACTTTTTGAAAAATATATATATTTGAATGCATTAAAGAGTAAATTTGTAATTATTTAGAACAGGGCAATTGTGACACTACTTAAAAAATATTTGTTGTTCCAGTAATGGAAGCACATAAAATTTAACAGGTAATTTACCCTTTCCTTGAGGACAAACACATACTTGCACACTAATTACATCTGAATCCGTATACTTGCGGTAAATTAAAATGTTGAACTCATGTTAATGATTTAATCATTCCAAAAAGTTTCGAATAAGTTATTGGCACCGTTGCTAGGGAACGGTGCTAAATTACTATTGAATCTTAGATTAGTGTTACTAGACTTTTAATAGAATTTGTTTGCATCTTTAGTTAATTTTTACTTGCATTTTAGTAATTTCCCATACCTCTAGTGTAGTTTATTTAATCTAGTTGTATTATCTTTAATTCCAATAGAGTTTAGTCGAAAAGTTTTACTGTTTAATTTCTGAACTTTAAGTAATTTTTATAGTTTTCATAGAATTAATTAGTAGTTATTATAATGAATCCAAATAACTCATACTGGGGTGACTATAAGTTCATTTCAGGAACTAGTTATGAGGATTATAATTATGTCAATTATATTAGAAGAGATTATTCACTTGTAGAATTTAATGAATATTCTTCACAACATGATTTAGAAGGACTTAATACTGGTCCCCAATATAATTATAACTGGAATGACA
The DNA here is from genome assembly GCA_024699675.1 of Amphibolis antarctica. NCBI lineage: Eukaryota > Viridiplantae > Streptophyta > Magnoliopsida > Alismatales > Cymodoceaceae > Amphibolis > Amphibolis antarctica. The sequence continues at coordinate 16,722 of JAMKPZ010003490.1, forward strand.
ATCATGACTTATGGGGTTATTATGGTAATATAGGAATGTCAAATTTCAAATACAATATGATGATGGACTTTGGAAGTAATCAGAATCATCTTCAAAATATATCACTAAGAATAGAACAATTAACAGATAAACTAAACGAATCACTGTAGTTATTAGAGGACAGTAAAAAATTGAATGAATCTAAAAATGACAATTATTTGTACTGGTTAGTCTTAAAAGAGAATCAAAATGTTCAAGAGATTAATATGGGTATGTCAAATCCTAATGACAATATGCTGATAAATGCTGGAAATAATCAGAACTATCTCAAAGAAATATCATTGGAGATAGAACAACTTTCAAATAGAGTTAATGAATCATTACAACAAATAGAAGACAATAGAAGATTCAATGAATATGAAAACAATGATAATTTAAATTGGTTAAATTTTAATGAGACTCAAAATGACTAGGCGGTAAATGTTTTAGAAAATACTTTATATATAGAGGATGATGTTCAACCATTAGAGATAATTGAAGAAAATGAATTGTGTAATTCAACTCCATTTAATCATATGGAGAAGCTAGATGAAATTCAAAGATCTATTGACTTATTTGTACGGAATTCATTTAATTCAAACTTTCTGGAATTAAATGAAGGCTTTTTTGAATTAGATAAAGATTTTCAAAAGGAACCTATAGACACTTGTGCAATGCTCATATCAAATAAGGTCTATAGAGCTTCCAAAGTCGAAAATTTTAAAGAAAAAGATAAAATATGTAATGAGCATGAAATACTTGACTCTTTGGTAATGGATTGTTCAGTATGACCACTTGAGGTCGTGAATTACCTTGTCTCCAAAAGTATAGAAGAGTCATCCGAAGTGTTAGTTACCCTTAGATCAGAAAGAGATTTTAGTGCTCCTATAGTGGATAATGAGAAAAAAGAAACTAGTGATGATACTTCAATCGTTGTTGAAAATTTTCAAGAAGTGGGCAAGGAAGAAAATAGTGAACAAGAGATAGAAATAATGGAGAATGAGCATAAGTTAGATGAATTTTTACCCAACCCACCACATCCTAATGAATTTGAAGAATAACCTAAGGTAGTAGAGAAAAAAAGAGAAATTTATGAGGAAAATAAAGTGGGTAAAGAACAAGGAGATTAGGTTGATGTTAATAACCTTCCCAATCATGACAGAGAAGCCATTGAGGACTTTAATGAAGCACTCAAGATAAATATAGTGTAAGAAGTCCCAATAGAAAAGGAGTTATTGTAGAAGACAAAAGTTAATCTTGAATCTAATTGTCTATGTAACAAAGATGACATATTTGAAGAAGAATTGAAGGCTGAGGAATGGAGAATATTTTTCAACCAATCATTCTAGAAGAAGAGTTATCTAATGTCATAGAATTTGAATTTGAACTAGGTTTTGATCAACCTTTTGAGAAAATTTTTGAGGAGGAATTGAAGGTATTAGAGATTAAAGAAAATGTTAATGATTTACCTCCTTATGAGCCAACTTTATTTGAACCATTATCATATGAACCATCTATTGAGAAACCATTTCTAGAGCTCATACCTCCTCTTGCGACTTTTGAGCATATATTCCAGAAATGTGTAAACTTTTACAAAGAAAAGATTATAAGTTATACTAACTTAGGTTGGACTCTTAATGAATGCACTAGTTAAAGTGATTCCATTTGATATCAAGTATAAACCTCTTGAGTAGATCATGAATTCATTAAGGGTAAGTTGGTTGTTAAAAGAAGAAGATGGAAGATGATATAAGTCCCCTCAACCTATAAGGAGAACATTCATGAGAATTTTATCTGACCATTTCTGGAGTTACTCTTGGAAAAAAAAAAAAGTTTACCCACCATTACCCCCTTATATGCAAAATTTAATCTCATACACGAATTAAATATGGGCATGTACTTCAACTATAATCTCTTATTATATTATGCTGCATCACATCTATTTATGTTACTTCATTGGATTTCTAACATTTAAAATTCCAAGTGCATGAAGTGAGATGAAATATGGATTGTGAAACAAAACTGTGAGGCAGCCCTTATCACGGATCCAGGTAAATCCTGCTGTTGTTCAGGTCCTCAATGTTTTATTTTATGAATTTTTGGTGGTAATACACTTCATTACCTTTCAAATGAGTACTTATTCACTTAATTTGGAGTTGTAGAAATTTAGTTATGAAATTTTGAATGCCAAATAGTGTCTACAGCAAAACTGCACAGCATATGGAATGATGGATTAAATTCTGCAATCATGCTGGACAATACTTATAGTCGTTCTTATTTTATTGGGAAAGAGCAATCAAATACCTTTTTATTAGAGGCTTAATCGCAAATTTTCAATGATCGAAACTCTGCTTATGAAATTCTGAAGACAAGGGTGCCCTGCAGTTTTTGAAACAGAACAGAATATGTTATGGCTTTTCAACGAAATTTTGGAGTTATACTGATGATTAAAAATTTATTTTTGTGATTGTTCCTAGAAATTAGAGGACTTTAACTTTCCAACGAGTACTTTTATGTTGTATTTGACATTATATGAATTTCTAAATGAATTTTCTAAGTACTATAATTTAGATAGTTACTTCAGGAATTCTACTTTTTTAGCACATTTACAATAGTTTTTTTCATATTATCTTTTCAATTTTAATATGTTTGCTAAGTGTTGCAGTTTTACGTTCATATTTAAGCAAGGTACGCAGCCTTAAACCTTATTTCCTTATAATGCATATGAATCATAATCCCTAAAGAGCATTATTGCAAAGCATTATTTCTTGAGCATACTACTCAATCTTCATTATGTCTTAAGATTAATGTACTTTCATATACTATGTATGCATCTGAATCATATGCTAAATATGGGGGGGGGGTAGTTATTGTTTATAGTGTTTTTCTATCTATTTTTGTTGTTTTAAATTATATTCTTGCCCATTACCTTGTAGTCTGAACCTTTTCATTTGCATTGAGAACAATGCAAAGTTTAGGCATAGGGGGAAGGGTACGCTAAAAACTTTAAAATTTTTCAGATGTTATTGATAATTTTGTAATTTTTTTTTTTTAAAAAATTAAAGTCAAACTTGAAGGAATGCAAGTTTCATGTATTGCTATTAGGATTAATGGGAAAACCCTATCATATTTTGTATTAAGAGGAGAATCTCCAAAGCCAAATTCAAAAGCAACCTATTGCCCTTAGAGTACATAGATTTCAAATTAAATGTGTAATGGGTTGAGTCTTCCTGTTTCATTTGAATTAATGTCTTGCTAACCTTGTTTTTTTTGGAACAATTATTTTCTTTTCTCACTATCTCATCTTTGTTGAGAGATAAACCTATGTTGAATGCCACCATAAAAATGATTACTCATTATATGGCCTTTTTCTTTTGAAGAGGTTTATTTTGAGATATTTTCCAAACTTTCATTAAAAGTTAGAGGATATGTAGAGGAAGGTAGTAAAGACAAACTTTAATATGCCATGGAGTTCTTTGGGAATTAGGTTATGGAGATATAAGTTATTAATGTAATTCAATTAAGGGTCACTGGTTAATCTTTATAGTGCACTTGCTAAAAAGACAATTATGTCATTTGTCTTCTATAATATTTATGTTTTATTAATGGAAAAAGAATTGTGAAGAGTTATGTAATGTTTTGTTTTTTAAAAAAAAAGAAAAAAAAAGAGAAAATCAATGTCAATTTGGTTTTTTTTATTATAAAAAAAATGGGAACCAAGGAATTAATATCAATTGGGGTAGAAAAGGGAATACTTGAAGTCACTTGGGATGTAAGGATGAAGTGGAATGTTATTGACAGTTAAACATTTTGAGCGATGGTGTGTGATGATATATTAACTGTCTTATCTCTTGTTTACTAACTGAAGCATTATCCAATATCTTTTATAGGAAGGAAGGGAATATCATAGATTACCCCTATTTATATGGTGAGATGTGTGCCTATTTTTATGATCAAATGATCCACTTATATGATTGAGAGTGGAGAAGGTGTGAAATTTCTTTTACTTGCACAAGACAGATGGTTCTTACGAATAGGTGACTTCTTGTTCATGTTTTGAGGATAAGCTATTCAATCTAAGGGCAAGGAAAGGGAGTGATGTAAGGTTGAGTCACCTTTTTCCCCAAAGATTTCACAGCAGCATGTGATTCAGATAGTCTTTCATTTGATTTTGTCTTTCCTTACTCCTTTTTGTTTCTTTTTCTTTGGACATTGTGGGTATGTCCACTATAAACCCTCTGGAGACACAACTCCGCCACTAGGGTGACCTAAAGATTTAAAGGCTTGCTGCATTTGCTAAGTGTAGTCGTGTTTCCTGCAAAAATGGCCTAGTATAGTTTTAATTAATTTTAGTTAGTTTGTTTCTGTTGTTTTCATGGCTTTTATAGTCTTACTTTAGTAATTTTCTAAGGGACTAGCAAATCTTAGGTACGGGGGTTTGTTTAGACTAGAGATGTCAATGGGCCATGCTGACATTCAGTGTTTAGGTGTAAATTTAGGATTAAATGTTAGTACAATAGAAGAATAATTAAATCAAATGTTTGATTTATACACACAAAGATATAGATTAAGAATAGAACATTCTCCTCCACCAATGTCCACAATATTAGAATCAAATGTTGGACCATCTTTAGATTCTTGGGCATTTTTACAAGATCTAAGATTTGATGAAGATATTCTAACATCATCATCATATAATTATAATCTTATACTATCTAGACAAGAATTAATTACTTTTAATGTAACGAATCACCAATCATTATTATTTACTCAACATTCTAACTTAAATACGTTTGATGTTTTAGATTGGTGGATGCAACAATCACTGATTTTTTCAATACTATCAATAATGGCAAAGGATTTATTAACAATTCCAGTGTCTTTAGTAGCTTGTGAACAAGTTTTCAGCATAAGTGGCAACGTGTTTGATGACCAAAGATGCAAGTTTAAAGAAGATATAATAGAAGCATTAATGTGTGTAAAAGACTGGGAGCTTGCTGCACTCCATGAACAAGATTAAGTTGAAGATTTTACTGAGCAACTTACAAACTTAAATATTTCATAATTAAAATATTTTAATTTTAATTTTTCAATTTGTAATTTTTTTTAAAATGTAATTTAATTTTGTTGTAAAATTTGTTTAAATGTAATTGTAAATTTGTAATAATGT
>JAMKPZ010003491.1:0-28279 GCA_024699675.1 Amphibolis antarctica
AGAGAGAGAGAGCGACGAGTGACAGAGTAAGATATGTACCAGCAGAAATAACCACGACGACAAGGTAAAAAATCACCGGCGAATTCTCGACACAGGCGGTTCCTTTCTTGATCGAAGCTCGTCAACCACCGGCTTCCTCGGACTGAGATCTGCTCCGCGTTCCAGTGGGGAAGGCGGGATTCCGAAGAACCCGAACCCTATACCTCGGAACAATGGGGTCGGAGTCTGTAAAATTTCCAATTTTATGGATTTTTCATTTTTTCAGTTCTGTAATTCACATGTGAACCTGTGTTTCTTTTCCAAAATTATCCTTCAAATAGAATATTATCGCAATTGCAACCTTAATTGCGTGAAACTCGTTATAATGGTTTATGATTTTTATTAAAATAACCTTAAAAAAAACGACTTGAGGAACATTATTTTAAAAATAAAATTTTAATTTTTAGCAGAAAGCATTCATCAACCTTACTTTGAATAAAAAAAAGTAATTTTTAGATAAATAATTTTGAGTAATGAATTAATGAATGTAAATGTTATTGTAAAAATAAAAGTATTTTTAAAATTTAAAAGTAAAAAAAAAAAAAAATTATTTGTCAATTTATATTTTTAAAATATTATATTTTAAAATTACATGTTACATTTGAAATTGATTAAATCTATATTTTAATACACGTTATTTTATATGTCAAATAAATCTATAAAAAATGCAATCATCTGTATCTAAACAAATTATCAATTATATTACTTGAATCATGTACAACGAAAGTAACCGACAGTTTAACAATTACGATTTAAAATTTTATTACATTTTAGAGATTATATTTATCTTTTTATATCTCAGAGCAACTACTTTTCTGAATAACTGTTTAGATAAACAATATAAAAATTTACCGCTACATTTTTAACGTTTATGAAACTTTACGGTGAAAGCATTTTTAAACAAATACTTATGAAAGATACAAATACCCGAAACGACGAGGATGCGTCAGCGAAAAAAAGCCGACAGCAAGTCAGATCCTAAGGTCCGTAAGTGCTAACCTTTTCGAACAGACGTTGTTTGAAAAGAAAAAAGAAAAGGTCAAAAAACTTCCTGAGCTGTTTGACCGTGGAACAGGAGAGGAGAGGGATAAAAGAAATTTCTTCGATTGTCATCGGAAAAATAAATAAAGTGCATTCCTTCGTTAAAATTCGCAACAACATGAGGTGTATTCGTAAATTTTGTTAAGTGAACTCTTCTAATTGCCTAATAAAAAACGGTGCGCTGGCGATTTAATAAGTTCAGCCACCAGTTACGAGGGCGCCAAATATAGGAAGATTTTTCTTTTTTTGTAACGAAAGGGTAATAAATCTGGGACATTTATTTATTAATTACGTTGCCAACGTCCCCGTGGCTTGTTACACGCATTATTTACTTTCTCTTTGTTTCTGGTTTCTAAAAAAATTTTAGTTTATATTTTTAATTATTATTTTTCTTTTTTTATTTTAAAATCGTTCACTTGAAAATCACGTTTCCTTATTTCTACCGAAGAAGAGGTTGATGAATAATCTTAAAGTTTATTTTAATTTCTAAAATTATTTTTAATATTACTATTATTATTATATAAATTTTAACGTATAAATTTTTATTATCTAAATTATTATATAATTTTAATTTTATTTATAAAATTAACTTTAATTTTAATCATCATAAAATTAAAAAAAAGTATCTCCAAAAGTATCCAAATAAATGATGGCACGTGACAGCGCCCGACTCGATTATTTTCCTTTTTATCTTACCCACGCACCGCACAACGTAACCCTCTCTGCTTTTACCGTGAAGTCTGATCGATCGATCGATCGTCTGTCGCTCTCTTTTTTCCGCAGGTTGGGGGTGAGTAGTCTCTGCTCAGGCGTGTGCTGTGGCTGGCCTGAGATTTTTTTCGTTTTCTACAAAAATTTTAAAAAAATTAATCCCAAGCCCTCCTTTTCCGGCGTGCTCCATGTGGCCGTCCGTCGCTCGTCTCTCGTGCAGAAGCTCCCCCGCCACCGCACGCACATGGCGGACGACGACGTCCTTCGTTTGTCTGCGTCCGGTAGATGTGGTGGTGGGTGTTCACGTGGTGCGCCATGCATGATTGGACCACGACTCTAATTAATGTCTTTGATATCAACAAAAAGATATATTAAAATAATACGCAAACAACATTTTTGAATGACGGAGCACTTTTCCCTCCTTCATGGGAACATTATTACTATTTCTAGTCACGTGCAAGCTACCGAAGATTAGCTGAAGAGGTTATTATTAAAATTTTATTTTAAAATTAATTATCACCTAATCATAGCTTGGTTTAATCTTTCATTCCATCAATGTGAAACTAATTAAGCACCACCATACATATATGTCACATGATGGATCGACATTAAAATAAATTCACACTCTTAAGTCAAAAACATCATATTATCACTGTTGCTGAGGGATTGTCTTTAATGCAGTGATGTTGAAATTTTTAACTTAAAATTGATAATAAGTACAAAGATGTATCACCACGCAAGTTTAAATTTAATTCATATTTTAATTAATGTTGACTAGCTATTTCAATGTCATACATTATATATGTCAAATAATTTTAAGATAAAATCTTAATATAATATCAAAGTAGTTAGGAGTAAGTACTATTTGAATAGGTGGTTAAAATAGAAATTAAAAATGGACTTATATAATTATTAGTTTTTTTACCGATTATCAATTAATTTTAAGTCAAATTTTAACCATTAATCGTGTACGTCGAACCGCAGACCATCAACACCGTTCTAATCGAGTCGTCCAGGCTCCAGCTGCGCGCCTGCAGCTGCAGACTTTACTCCCCCCTCCGCCGCCGCACCACCCCGTACGAAAGCCACCCTCGGAGGAAGTGGGCCAACTTGAATTCACCGGCGCGGCCGAGGAGATCCCCATCGTCGACCGCCGACCGTGTGTGATATATATATTACGAACCAGGGCGTAGGTACGTGAGGCCGAAAGGTCGAGACTACTGGGAGAAGATTTTTATACCAAGGTATTCGCTGATGAAATATGTATTCATACAAACGTACTCGCGTGTCTGACGAAGGGAAGAAGCTGCATTCACATATATATGTCATGGTTCAATTGAGAGAGAATGGGAGATCGATGGAGGTGCCTGGACCTGGTCTCCGACGTCCTTGATCCCAATGCAAAACTCCGTAGGGATGCGCTGTCGTGGAGTAGTTTGTGATTGCCATGCCACAAGCAGATCGAATCCTCCCCAGATTTGAGACCTGCATGAACTTATTACAGCAGCAGCGCAATCACCTCTGATCATTAATTGAGCTAGAACGCGCGCGCGCGCACACACACACATATATATCCACCAGCAAGTTGTTTTTTACTAACCCAATTTAATTTCGATATCAAAAGTGTTAAAAAATATTTGCAGTTGTTTTTGGAACATATATATATGGATGTCAATCTTAGCTTTAATTTTGGAAATTATCTTAATTCGCTTTGATCATGGATAGATATATACACGTACGTACGAGTATTGCAAGAAAATTCGATCACCATGAAATGTCGGCTTCCCCTTCCTCCGGTGGAGGATACAGAAGAAGATCGCCGTTCCCAACTAGAACGGACTGTGATCGAGTACCTGCAGTGTACGATCGTGCATCACTGAGATGTTGATCGAGGAGAGGAAACCATGTGCTGAGATGCTCCAGGTAGAATCAACACCGTGCTGATCGAAGATGTAAATTGGTAAATGGGGGTGAAATAGTTTCGGTGTTGTAAGCAAAGCATGCATGGTTGAAACGTTGTTGCCGGCATGTGCGGGCACTGTGCCCCCAGATGTTACAGATCTGGCAAGGAAGAGTGGCGGCGACAGCAGCAGGCGGATATGGAGGAGTACCAGAGTGGGAAGGAAAGGAGGGCGCGAACCACCGGCCAGAGCAGGGGACTGGCGACCACCGCGTCGGCCGCAACGGAAGGATTGAGGGCCCTTCGAAGAAGCCGATATAATTTGGTGCTAGGGTTGAGGGCTTCGAGAGCGGGCGAATGAGTGTGACGACTCAGAATGGAAGCTTCGCGCACAAGCAATTCGTAATATTCATCGAATCGAAGATGGTGCCGTTGAGAAGGAAGCGACGCGGAATGGGTGAGGAAGCCGAGACAGGTGAAGAAGCCATTAGACCGACGAGGCAACTGATATGCCATACGAAGAAGAAGGTCTGGTTCACTTATCATTTAATTTAATTTTTAAAATTAATTATGATAATTTTTTTAAAAAAAATTATTTTATTATTATTATATTTTTTAATTATATTAAATTTTTATATTTTAAATAATTATATTATTACATAAATATTAATATAATTTAAATTTATCGTAATCACGTTAAATGTCAGCCCGCCAGGACTCCTTCACGTCCAAAGAAGGAAGAATATGCCGCACAAGTTGCTTGTATATTTCCCTTACACAAACCGGAGGCCTTTATAATTACAAGAGAAGAGAAGATCGATGTTACAAATTAATGTACATAATGGAGCTTTGAATGATAAATAATTGGAGACAGATTTAAAGCTCTTTAATGGTATTATTATGATTAATGCTGGTAACGGTGGCGTTACGTTTCCTAATTATATAATTAAAGGAGTGATCGAAGACCTCTACCACCGCCAGCTTGAGCTCCGAAATCGAAGCCGACCTCGCCACTTGGATCTCTGCAACCCAATTTATGCATGCATGTTGGTGCCGAAGAATTACCGATCAAGGAATTAATTAAAGCAGCAACGAACATGTCAGACAACTTGCAAAAACGAAGGATTGTTGTGTATATACAGTTGGGGCGGATCCTGGTGACCTGGAGGATCCGAATCCGTTTACCTGGGAAGAAAATAAATACAAAGGTAAGAAAGGTAATGGTGTGATCGAAGAGGAAGAATTAGAAGATCGACGATACATGTGAATAGATGATGAACAGAGAAGAGGGAGGCAAGCATATGCGCGCGTACCAAAGGAAGAGCCGTCGAGCTTGATAACGCACACTTTTATGGTCGTTAATTATGCACGTTTTCATATTATAAATAGAGAGTATTTGTAAAAATTAAGAATAAAAAAAAAGAAGAAGAAGAAGAAGTTCGATACTCTACGTCCACTCCACCGACCCAAAAGGTTCGTCTTCCTTCCTTTGTATCCAAAGCTGCAAAATAAAACATTCCCGTCAAATCACCAAAACCATCTGCATTGCAACCGAAAACGAGAGAAAGAGAAGTCAACGTCCAAACTAATTATAAAGTGTGTAATTGAAGTACGTGTATAAACAAATTTCAAACCGAAAAATTGATTCTTCTGGATTGATTAAATGCCCAGATCGAATCCATAGTTATTGGGTTAAAATGTTGCTTGACACTTATTTATGTCTATAAAATCAACGAAAATTGAGTTGATTATAATTAAATTTCTATAAATGATTGTTATGTCAAATTTCGAAGGTTATATTAATTTATGATCTCAATGTTCCATATGAAATGATTTTTAAAGTTCCATATTTCAGGAGCGTGAGATGTTTCTTTATTCGAAATCCTGAACGTAACGACGTAACTTCTCTTTTTTATTTAAATGTTAATTTATTTTTTAACGAGTAAAATGTCATTTAAATTCATGAATTATATTATAAAATTACTCTGGACTTTTCATGACATACACACGTACAATATCCAATCCTATTTGAAACACGTCGTATTTTAACAGTCACGTTAATTATACGAAATTCGAGATACCATTAATTAAATGATTTTTTCAAATTAAATATTGACGACATATTTAATTTAATTGAAAACCTTAATGTTTATATATATATGTGTGTGTGTATACATGTATGTAAACTTCTATTCAGAAATGCAATTTTACATGTATTTGACGTAATTTCAAATTTCTGTATGTTGCTACACTAATTAATATCATTCTAATGGATACAAACATAGCTACTGAAGAATAAGTAATTTTTTTAAAAATTAATTTCTAATTTTTATATGTAACCCTTAAATTTATCAAGTTTTGAATTTCTTATCCTATTTTTAAATTTATCATTCTCTGATACCTATCTGTATCCAATAACTTTCTTATCTTTAAGTAAATCATATAATCTACAATATTATTTAGTTCCATAAAATCAATTTCATTGTTGAGTATTGGGTCACGCTGTTCTGACTCAGTAAGATTGATCGGTCCAACTCGATTAATTTAATATAAGCACGTAAGTTGACACAAACATGGTTAAATCGACTTTTTATAAATTTTATATACCGTTCGTGAAAACGTTACGTTGAAATCATTTTACAGATATTTAAACATATTAAAATGTAGATTCGATGTATTAAATTCTCGTGTCTAACAAGCTAAACATGCAATTTGGTGTATCAAAAAAAAAACCAATACGATCTAACACAAACAAATTAAATTATTAAGAGTATAATAGCTAATGATTTTTTTTCTTACTAAAATTAATTGATTAGTAAAAAATAGTTCATAAGTATTCTAAAGTCTAAGTTTACAACATTTCTTTTAATATAGGATTATATATTCCAATGTCTCAGTGCATGTGAATATTTTATGGAGTTATCTTATAAGTGTCTTATATGTGATGTGTATAAACTAACTTTGACATCATGATAAGATTCATCTCATTAAAATTAATTAGTTAATGAAAAATAGCTTACAAGTATCGTAAAGTCTAAATTCATTGCATTTTTTTCAATTCGAAAATATATATTTCAACGATTACAATCGTTGATTAATTGTAACTCACGATCATTATGGTTGAAATATATACTTTCACATTGAAAAAAATACGGTGAATTTAAAAATTATAGCTCATCTCCTTAATTCAACCTTTTGCAGGATAAATGTGTTTCGCAACACAACAACACTTGTTAGGGTTTCCTATCTTCTTCTTTCACCATTAATTGTTGGGATATCTTCAAAGCAGAGATCTTTGATATTTTTAATCACTTCTTTTCATCTTCTAACCCTATCACCTTGGCCGAGTTGGCTCTCATTAACAACACTTTTATAGCCCTTATCCCCAAAAAGGCAGCATTATCCTTGAGGGTTTAGGATTTGTGCCCTATTAGTCATGTTATAAGTATATACAAAATCATTTCTAAATGCACTCACCTTAGCTTGAGCCAGTTATTAACTCCATTATTGATCATAATCAAAGTGACCTTCTTAATCAAGTGGAGAAATATTCACGACTGTTTCCTTGCAACCCCAGAAACATTACATTCTATTTTATAAATCCAATCTTAATGGTATTATGTTAAAATTGGATTTCGAGAAAACCTTTGACGTCAAGCTAAATTGGACTTTCCTCCTTCATTGTTTGGAAGCATCAGGTTTCAGCCCCAGATAGACTCTTTGGATTAAGCTTACCTCTCTTCAGCCAATTTCTCTCTTCCCATTAACTCTATATGGGTTGTAACTTCTTTAAATCCTCCAACAGGGTTAGGCAAGGGGACCCTCTATCTCTTCTTCTACTTTTGATTAATTCTCATTTCTTTGATGGTACGTACGTGCAAAGTCGCACTTAACATATAGCAACATCCCTTGCTTTGATATCACCATGCTTAACTGCCTCATTTTGCAGATGACACTATCATTTTTCTTGAAGCTAATTTTCTCAATGTTATTAATTAATTTCGAACGCCTGCTTTGTTTCTTCCAAGCATTCTCTGAATTAAAAATAAATTTCGCTAAGTCCTCTATTACACACTTAGGCCTTCCTTTGCACTATAAACCTTCTACCAAAATCGACTAATCCACTCCTACCCATTGAGCAAACCTGCTTGAAAATTCTGACAATGCTTAATTTGTCCCATTTCTACGTTTTTTTTGTTATGCTTAAACTCTTTCGACCCTAAGTTAATCTGTGTACCTTCAAGTTCTAGCCCTTTTATTTGTTACTCTTTTTTATAAAAACTTTTGTAATCATCTGATTTATTGTAATTCCACAATCGTATCAATTTAACCCGTATATCCGCTAAAAAAAAAAAAAAACAGCAGCAGTCGTTGCGGTGTCATATCAGCACTCTATTCATTATTCATGATTGAATCACATCTTCGTCTTGGGGTCGGACGGTGGGGTTGACGGTGGACAGAAAGGTCTCCCGCTCTCACCACTCCACTTTAACCGTGCATTCTCAAGTGGGGGAGGGCCCTCGAATGGATGGCTTCCCCGCGTCGATCCATCCGTTTCCTTGTAGTAAAAATCATCACAATGTCTGTTTTTGTTTTCGTTCTTTGTTTTGCATCTTTCAGGAATCAATCAAATTAAATGATTATAATCGATTGATCGGATACCGGAAGAAGATAACCGGATAAGCATTCCCTTCCCTCACGGCTCACCCACGTTGCGTGCGCACGATATATAACGATACGCACGTTGTCGGTCGACAGCATCGAAAGGTCGGTAGATTTGTCCACGTTGTGTCAACGTGGCATCTTATTTGTCTGCCACGTGGCATCTTGTTTGAGGCGCCTACCAGTCTACCCTTACGAAATTTTCTCCAAAACTGGGCCCACAAATAGGCCGGCGTAGGTTATAGTTGGTCTTTTTTTATAATGGATGTAAGCATTAAAAATTAAACACACAAAAGTCAAGGATAGTCAATAAAAATATTACAAAATATGATAAAAAGGTTCAAAATTAAATATCACCACTTTCCATTAAATCCATCCAGTTGCCTGTGTTGATTTTACTTTCTTCTGCAAGACAATCGAAGATATTACTTAAGCAACGTGAGATTTAGAGTTTATTTATTCTTAAAATCACTTTTAACGTTATTATTATTTTACTTTACTTTTTTTTAACGTATAAATTTTTATTACCTAAATTATTATATAATTTTAACTTTATTTATGAAATCACGGAAAAAGTTATTCGTATAGTTACCTTTAGACAAGACTTATCATCAAACTAGATGATAATCGCTTCAACTTTATTTATTGAGGCTCCAACCGGTCTATCTTTACAAAATTTTCTTCCCACAAATTACGTAGGTTATGATTTTTTTGTAACGGTGATAATTAGTTTAGTTGATTAATTAATTTATTTTTCGACCATTCGCCGAAACAAAATAGAGCCTTGTTTGTTGGAGAAATTAGTAAAAACTAAAAAAGCCCAATAAAAGCTCGTCTGCCACTGGATAGAAGGTTAGGTCGGAAATAGCTCTCTTCTCGTCTGTATCGGACGGCGACACCAGGATCTTATTGGGAGCAAGTTGACAGATTTCTGAAGCTGGAAAAAATGCTTCAAGCATACTTAGTTAAACAAGTCTTGGTTAATTAATTAAGTTGGCTTGCTTCTTATGCTAGCTAGCACGCGTAGTCTTACAGTAATTTGTTTGGTTCTCACTCGATTGAGTCGTATGAATTAAAAGTATTGACTTACTTGATTAGGTTAGATTAGAGTGACCTCATGCAATCTTAATTAAGACTAATTAAGCCAATGGGAAACAGACCATTGGGTCATGACAGTTTTTATCATTAGCAGAAAAGTAAAAGAGGTTAGGTTATGATGTTTCCAAGGCTTGATTCTTCCATCCATAACCTACCTACCGAGCTAGCTTGACCTTATTTAAATTAATGACAGGCTTACCATCGATCAAGCTGGTAGGTTCAATGGGTAATTAACTTAAAATTAATGAGATTAGTCATGCATTTAATTTTTCAATTCATTTAAGGTTTTCTTACAGATTAGACTAAGAAAAAATGTTGATATGTTTTGTTATGATCCATATATCTGTTGAACCAACTTTGATATTATAGTGAAATTTTATTTTAAAATCAATTAGTAATGAGTGAAAAAATTATTTATATAAGTCTAATTTATTTATTGCATTTGTTAATGTGATACTATTCTAATAATAACGGATTAATAACAACAAATTTTTAACCATAGATGGCATAATCAAGCATTGAAATCCTAAACTATATATCAAAATAATAGCTAGATAATAACTATATATAAGGCTAGGTTAGATTATAAAATTAGGAGTTTTTTGTATATATATATATATATATATATAGAGATCAGGAATCTATTCAAAAAGGAGATGTGTTGAAAGAAGATTCATGTGACCTTTCATCGATGGACACTCCCAGTCTAAGGCAATAAGCAAAGATATGTTTTTTCTTTACCTGCATTTCAACTTTACATGCATGTCTTCCCTATTCGATCTTTTTATTCCTTAAACTTCAATGGTAATGGCATTGATAATTAATCTTAAAGCTAGCTAGCCAGGCATGCATGATCAATTTTTTTTATAGTTGTAAATAAATAATTGCGAGAGAGATTTTTGGATTACCATGATGTTCTTTTTACCTGAGAGATCGATCGATGGAACCCGGCCATGTCGATCTTCTCTGGAATTAAAGTGGAACATATATATATATATATATATGAATATCAAAATTCGAAGCACGTCATAAAATATTAATTCGCAGAGAAGAGCAAGAAAAAACACGAGGCGGTTCTTGAAGGGAGGAACAGGTGACAAACAGCCGGCAGCAGCAGCATAGGGTTCGAAATGTTCCAAACGTCGCGGTTTGGGGCCGAACACTGGTAACGTTCAAGCCTCTGGTCCAAGGAGACCAGCTTAAGCAGCCCCCTTCCCCATGCAAAAAGGAGAGGTGTTTAGGTGCCCTAAACATTCCCCTTGACCTCTGATCAGTGGTCATCATGCATCATGCTATCTGTAATAAACACGAGTTCATTCAATGGATGTTCAAACAAGGTGAGAAGTTTTTGTTTTGTTTTTTTTAAAGGGGAAAGACAAAAGCAGAAGGGACACTCACTCACTCTCTCTTCTTCTCCTCCTGCCCTCTGATCCTGCTCTCGTCTTTGCTCTTTTTCTTTTGATGATTGCTTTTTCTCCCTGCCCCATGGGATGACAGAGAAGAGGGTGCGGTTTAATTGTGCTGAGAAGCCTGGGACCCGGGCAGGATGGCCGTCTTTGGTTTGATCATTCCTGTTCTGTTTTCCGATACTAGTTTGTATTTATCAACTTAACAAGTTCAAATTTTTCTTAAGACTACTTTAACCGTGCCCTGTTTTGGGTTGATACTTGATATTGGAGTTGGGTAAAAAGCCTCGAGACGGGAGAGAAAGAAAGAGAGAGAGAGGGCACTTCTTATCTCTCACACCAAACTTTATTCTCTACAAATTCGATACTTTGCTGTCCTACCGAGAACACGAGACCGTGGAGTGTAAGACTGGAGGGGAGGGTCCTCTCACGATTTCTCTCTCTAGAACCGACGTCCGTCTCTCATCCCTATCACATTTGCTCTGCTCCGCCCGAACGAAGCTCACATCTTTTCTCTCTCCTGCATGTTGTTATAACCCTGCCTCTTCCCGATTCCTGAGCTTCCACCCTTGTGCTGAGCAATGCCCAACTGTCCGTGAGCAAACCCATTTGGGAATGCCGGAGGAAAAATCCAACCTTTCTCTTCCACGCATAGGTTCATAGAGTGCGCAGTTGCAACGAACCAATTTCTGCGTTTCTACCTTGTTCTTCCTTCTGATGTAGGGAGAATACATAAGAAGCGAGGAAGAGAGGAAGAAGTGGTTGCTGCTTCCCATTCTGTCGTCCGTCAAAGATCCAATTTTTACTGGGTTCTGGGCTTAGCCTTTCAATTCCCCAATCCAACCGCCGCCCAGCGAGGGACCAGCTGAAGGCGTGCAAACGGGTTAGTTGGGGAGGGAGTGGCATAGATGCAGCCCGTATGAAGAGGATTTGAAACAATGAGAGATGATAATGCGAAGAAAAGCAAGGTTTTTTTAGTTTATTGGAGTCGCATTTTTCATCTGCATGTTCTTGCCGCACCGTGCTTGCGGTGATGATGGTGATTTTGCTGACTTGTGTTGTTTCTTCACTCCTTGCTTGTTGCAGCTCTCCTGGTCCAAGAGTTTGGTCAGAAAGTGGTTCAACATCAAGAGCAAGGCGCATGACTTCCAAGCAGATGATGATGTTATGGGCAGGGGTACATCCCTCCTCTCGTTTCCCTCGGTGATTTGGGTTTCTGTTCTACATGTGGCTCCATTGCACATTTCTAGGGTTTTGGAATGGGAATCCGACACCCATTCTCCCGTCGTAGTGAATCGGATTTTCCCCTCTTGCCCACCCAGAACAGCAGCGTTAGATGTCAATCATTTTACTGCTTTGATATGCCCCTTAGCTTCCTATTCGTCTTTATCCCTCTACGAATAGCTTCCATTTATATTTTGTCTGGGTCTCCACTTGATCCGTCCATTTCCGTTACTATTACATCTACTTGGAAGGGAGGAAGAAATGTCGTGCCTTTTGCTGTTGAATTTCATCAGATTCTAGTAAATCCGAGCCTTATTTTTCTTCAATCCTTTTCTCTTGTTCAGGAGGGGATGTTGAGTGGAGTAACAGCTTCTCCGAGAGAGAAGCCTGCACTGTCAAGAAAAGCAAGACAGGTTTTTACCGTTATCAATGGCTTTCAAGCACGGTTGCTCTGAACCGAATCATTCCATATCCCATTCTCCTTTTGATGCATTTCTCAATTGCTCGTATGTTTAAGAGCCTCATATGTTTTGAATTACTCAGAGAGATCATCGAGGAAACATTCTGATCGGGCTCGTCGAGGAAAGATCGATCTTGACGCCTCCCAAGTTACAGATGTCCAGGACTACATGTAATTTTCTTATGTGCATGGCATTGTTAGCCTGCTCCTCAACTGTTGGAAACTTCTTGCATATTTATGGTTGCCACCGTCTTTATCATTGAGTAGGGTCTTTGTTGCAACTTGGAATGTGGGTGGCAAGTCTCCCCCTGGCTATCTGAGTCTGGAAGACTGGCTTCATACTTCGCCCCCTGCTGACAGTTATGTTTTGGGGTATGTTGATTACTTCAGTGCGCAGAATTCAGTCTGTAGTTATTTTTAGTCAATAAAAACAGCCGTTGTATTTCTTTTTACTTTTTCCTGATAATGTTCGTGATTTCGTGCCTAGATCTCTCTTTTCGTCATGGTAGAGTAGAAGACCAACTGCAATATCTGTAGTTGGTTGGTTCTTTTAGTTTTACTCATTGTTTGTTGACCATTCTTCCTTTTTATCTAGGTTTCAGGAAATCGTTCCACTCAATGCTGGAAATGTTCTTGGTACAGAAGACAATGCCCCAGCCAGGAAATGGGTGGCTCTAATCAGGAAGACACTGAACAATCTTCCTGGTGTCAGTGGCAGCTATCACACACCATCCCCTGTTCCCGATCCAGTTGTCGAGCTTGATGCAGATTTTGAGGGGTCAACAAGGCAGAGAGCATCTTCATTTTTTCATCGCCGTTCATTTCAATCAAGCCGAAGTTTAAGGATGGATGGAGATTTCGTGGCTCCCCAGCCAAGGCTTGAGCGACGGTTCAGTGTTTGCGATAGGGCTATGTTTGGAAGAAGGCCTAGTGATTATGATCCAAATTATAGATGGATTGGATCTTCTGATGATGAAAACATCGGTGTAGAATCACCAAGTAACATGTATTACTCACCTATATCTTATGGCTACGCTGCTAACTCGTCTATGGATGAAAGGGAAAGATCATCAGCGCATTCAAGGTACCTATTAGCACAACTAAAGCACATAGCATGCTTATTTTCCTTGAACGGTATTGCAGTCATTTTCTTTTGAGTTTTTGAATGGTATAAAACGGCACTCCAACACAGCTTCACTAATATTAACGTAGGTACTGTTTGGTAGCAAGCAAGCAAATGGTTGGGATATTTCTGACTGTTTGGGTGCGAAGTGAAATCAAAGATGATGTGAGGAACCTGAAGGTTTCTTGCGTTGGAAGAGGGTTGATGGGTTATCTTGGAAATAAGGTGAATCATTTAGAATTGCTACCATAAACCATAATTCGTGTATGGTTATTTACTTCCATTCAGCATTTTCTTGACTGCTATGTTTGTTGTGTTAATTTACTTTTGGGTTTGTCTATGGTTGATCCTGTCATACGAATTATCGTATATGACCTTTCAATTTCAATTCTCCAGGGATCCATCTCGATCAGCATGCAATTACACCAGACAAGCTTCTGCTTCATTTGTAGCCATTTGACGTCCGGGCAGAAGGAAGGAGATGAGCTACGTAGGAATTCTGATGTTATGGAGATCCTCAGGAAAACTAGATTCCCACGTGTTCACGGGTACGGACAGGAAAGGTCACCTGAGACAATTCTTGAGCATGAGTAAGTATGCGTACCCCCTTGCTTGGTTAGTTGATCTTGTTCTCTCTTTGGTGGTAAGTGTCTGTCCACATTTTCCTTGGATACATTCTGATTTATCTCCTCTCTTACAGTCGAATAATATGGCTTGGAGACTTAAATTACCGGATTGCTCTTTCCTACCGCACAGCAAAAGCACTAGTTGAAATGCACAATTGGAAGGCATTGCTTGAAAATGATCAGGTAATCTTTCCGTTATCTTTTGTGTATTCTAAAACAAATATGGCTTCATCAGTTTTTTTACAGGTGACAATCTATGATGTTACTAGAGATTTCTTGTGGGCTTAGGGAAGCATCTTTTGCTTTCTTTTGATCATTTCCCCCTGGGAAAATTATCCATTGCGGTTGTGATTGCCGTGGAATTTTCAAATTTTTTATTATTTATTAGTTTCACTTTTTATTTTCTTTCTTTTGCAATTAATAAATTGTCAAATAGGTTCTTAGATTTTCATGGTTTAACTTGTGGCTTTTCATTTGCATAAAAGCTTTCTGTGAAAGGAATAACCACTGCTACAGTAACATACCGTAGCAGCAGCTTTGTTATTTTGGGTCACAACCATTGGCCATTGTGACTGCCATGGATAAATTCCCCACTTTCCCTCACCATTATGGCTTGCCCATTAAACAAAAGTGTGCTTGATCTTTCCTTAACATACCTTGTTAGTGCTGAAACTTACGGATCCAAATAAATTATTTTGTGTTAGTTAAGGATAGAACAAAGATGTGGACGTGTATTTGAGGGTTGGCTTGAGGGAAGGATCTACTTTCCACCCACTTACAAGTATTCAAATAATTCGGATCGGTATGCTGGAGATGACTTGCACCCTAAGGAGAAGAGAAGAACACCTGCGTGGTAAATTTTTGAACTCCAAAACACCATGAATGAATAAATGCTTTGCCCTTGAATCCTTACCACATGTCTGTATCGTTTATGATTTAAAGCTTAGTAGGTGCTTTATTTATTTATGTTTAGGTGCGATCGCATCCTTTGGTGTGGTAGAGGTCTTTGTCAGCTAGCATATGTTCGAGGGGAGTCCAGATTCTCAGATCATAGACCAGTTTATAGCATTTTCAAAGCAGAGGTTGAGTCCATCAACCATGGTAGGATCAGGAAAAGTATGAATAATTTTAGTGCCAGAATCGAGGTGGAAGAACTTCTACCACACTCGCATGGTTACACTGAGCTCAATTTCTTTTGAATGAAGCAAGCGTCACACGAAGATTTGATTTGATCTCCTTTTGATTAAAGAGAAATTCTTTGGACAATTTGACTGTGCTTTCGAGCTACAGTTCGAGCTTATAACTTGTCACACATTCTTTCTCATCCTTTACATTTCCGTTTGTTGGGCTCTAGAAAGGCTATCATTCCAAGAAAGTACAGTGCTTGTGCTTCTGTCACTCCAAGCAAAATTCTGGATTGATTCTCCAATGGTATGGACCAGAATAATTGCTCTCTTTACTGCTTTAACTTTTTATTGTTGGGTTAATTGGCTTCAATTTTGTCCGACCATTTTGAATGTTGCAGAAGATGTTGATACTTTCCATGGGTTATGATGTATTCTGACATGACTTGACAGGTAATCTTCGTATTCATCCATGACAGTTCATTAGACTGCAGTAAGCTAAGTTTTTCTTTTCATTTTGTTTAGAAATCTCAACATTGTATCATACTGTTCCTTATCCTCTTCTCTTTTGGTATATGTGTTAAGTGAATTTATCATTGTTGACTATGGCAGACACCATGGGAAGACGGGCTCGAGTTTACAACCACATCACTGACCCAAAGGTTGCACGATGGTCTTCCCAATCTATGCTTCCCATGTGATTCCTGTAGTATCCATTTCGGTTGGTCTGATTCTGTTTCCTGATTCAGGACACCGGACTTTTGTCTTCACTCACTAACCAACTTCGCAAGCTCCAACATGCCCCATGGAGCCCTACAACGCAATAATCTGCAAACCCTGCTGCCGGATACGATGACCTTCACTTGTCTACGCCTTCAAACATGCCCCCACTTGCCTTCTCAGATTCCAAAGCTGAAATGTCACAGCACGAGATTGCCAACCCAATGCCCATGTAGATAGAGAATCCAGACTACGATTCTTTTGCAACAACAGCTTGGGGTCTTGTTTGTGTTGTGATTCAAGGTGTTAGAGGATGAACAACATAACCCAATACTCACGAACATTGTAGGCATTTTTTTTTTTTTTAGTTCAAAGTTATAGCAATGCTGGCAGGGAGAGGAAAGACACATGTAACAATTAATTAACACTCTAATAGCGTGAGATCAAGGAAATGTTATCATTTAATTCATTCTAGCTCGCTTATTGTCATTGTTTTTAGCCCTTCGAAAGAACGAATCATCATTGATGGGCATACGAATGATAATTGTGATTTCCAACAATCAACACTCTTTTGTACCCTTGAGGGGTGATTTGTGGAAAAAGGACAGATGCTGTGAGTGGGGCATGATTTCTAGGGAATAAGAAAAGGAAAAAGAGAAAACAACAACGTCTGTTGGGATTCCTCGTTTGATGAGAACCATTCTATTGTGTCGCAGCTCTCTCACTCCATACCTGACAAAAAAAATGATAAAAGGCTCCGACCCTGAATACCTGAAATTCTGAAACATGATTATACTTGAATATGAAAATTTCTTGCCCCGCAGAGGAAAATGCGGTGGTGGCCATCCATCCATCCAAACGGACCTGAGGTGGTATGCCCGCAGCTTAGGATTCAAGAAATAGAAGATGGATCATTTATCAATCTTACTTTTTTTACTTTTTTACTTCAGAAGTAAATAATAATAATTTTTGAAGAACGTAATAAAAATATTTTTAAAAATTAAGAGTAAAAAAAAAGAAAAAAACGATACCAAAGTTTATTATGGCACGCGTTCCTGAACAATCAATCATCGACTTTATTTAATATGGTACCAACCACCCTACTTAGGCAATGGGTCATTGAATTTCGAAATCAAACTAGTGGGATGTGAATGAGATGACATGTAGCGTGCATGAAGAGAAAAAGCTCCATGCAATCTTTTCTCCACTATCAGTGGACTGAAAAGGAAGCACCAAAAAATCGATTGGTGGTTCGAATTTAAGCAACTGCCACGACTGGCAACTGAGTGCTAGCTACTAATTGAAGGCAACTCGATCACTCTTTATAGAACCATCCATCCATCGCGATTCTTCTGTAACAGTCTACATGTGGTTGCAGTTGGTCTACCTTAAAAAAGGATTCAACACACCGACCGAAACAGAACAAAAGGGTCAAAAGCAACGAAGCATGCATACATTAGTAAACAGTACCTCATCAACTTTACCGTGCGTTTTTGTTTTTGTTTTTTTTTGGGCTCAGTATTCACCAAGTTTTGTACGCTAGTTCTTCTCCTTCTTCCTCCTCTTTGATGCTAAGTCAAATGTTTATACTTTCAAAAAAGGCTGCCGAACATGAGGACGATAACCAGAAGACAGCCTAGGGAAGAAAGGGTGGTCCGTCTCTCTCTCTCTCTCTCTCTCTCTCTGCTGTAATCTTTCCTTAATCTTCATTCATTAATCGGTTTTTCGTGTTTAATTAAACAATTAACGACTGCATTTAATTCACGAGATGACAGGGTAAGAAGGACCGATGGATGGTACAGATTTTCTTTTTTTGGCCCCCATATTTGTTCCTTGAATTCTTCTGTAAAATTAGATGGAAGAAATAACAAAGACCAGCTTCTCTTTCCCTGTTGCAGTCTGGTTTCTGAGCAGTATGTGCAGTTTCTGATTTTTTTGGTATTTGCACTTGGATTTGTCCTTTGACTGCAACTGCCACTACTTGAACTCGATCATTTACATACACTTGATATTACGATACATGTTTGCGTACCGCAGATCAAGGTCCATACAAGTTATTGTGAGGCCATTTTCTTATTGCCAGGCGGCTGTCCCTCCACATGTTCCCATTTTTCAATTGGCATGGCGACCAAATCAAGTGGGCGCTCTTCCATGTGCGCGAAAGCCCGAGAAACACTCTTCACTGTGTTGTGCTTGACAGGTCTGCGTCCTCGGTGATGCAGCAGCAATTTTTTTTCTTTTCTTTTTAAAAAAAGGGACTTCCATTTGCTGATCTGATCTACGGGTTTTGGCGGGTTTGATGAACAGCGCGCACAGAATAGGTAGTTGTTTTGAGTGGATAAGGAAGGGATGGACGGACATGGGAGGAGGGAGGAGAACACAACATGGATTGGACAACACAAGCAAGATGAATGAGTTGACAATGATACGAAGGCTGGGAAATGTAAGCCGTTCTCTTTATTAATTAATTAGAGTGGCCCTGATTGTCTGAAGCTTCGTTCTCTTACTTTTATTTTTAATTTTTAATTTATTTTTTCTACTCGAAAAGTGAATTAAAATAACGGAACTTAAGTTGAGAATATTGGCAAAAAGTAATCAATCGAACCATACATCACACCCAATTAAATTTAATTGTGTAGTTGAAAAAGACTCTATAAATGTTTCAGTTTTACTGATCGATTTTGACATAAAGATATTTTTTTTCAACATATATATATGATTTTTTTAAATTAGAGTCAATTAATTTTAAGATAAAATTTTAATGATATTAAAAGAAATTCACATACGAATAATACGTTGTGGAAACATTAATAAGCTGCAAGCGAATGAAAATATTAAAAAACCTTATATCGATAGATAACAATAAAGATAAGATTAGAACTTATTTATACGCACGTACATTCGATCGATGGTGAGTAGGGTTTAATTTGTGGTGTGGGAAGAGACGAAGCTTTTCGCTTTTTGACGATGGGATGGCCTTCACGGTGTAGGGTACCCCTACCGTGCAAACAACTCCTTCCGCACACCCATGCCCTACTGTCTTCCATCCAATTGAAAAATATTCGTATACGCGTGGCTTATTTGCATGTATTGTTATCATGTAAATTTTTATATTATAATTTATTATACAAATAGATTATAAAATTATTTTTAATTTCAATTTTTTATAATTATTAAAGTTAAAAGTAGGAGTGTGTTCGTGTAACCAAAAAAGTTGTTCACAAGGCGACAAAGAATGATTCATGATAAATATTAGGCAAATGACATTTTTTGTGTATTGATCAAAGAGTGAGAAGTTTACGTGAATTGACATTTGTCGTGATTACGATGAATTTAAGATGTATTGATATTTGTATAATGATATAATTTAAGTTTAAAATATAATTATTTAAAATATAAGAATATTGATGTGATTGAAAAATATAATAAAAATTATATAAAAAAAGGTATATTAAGAAACTTCTACGTCATTATCAATGAAAATGATTATCAGTGAAAAGTAATTTATAAACAAGATATCAAAAATTACTATTAAAAAAATTTGTTACATTGATTGAATACGCAACAAAGAACTGACTTGCTTCGGACGCATTCTTGTCAGTAGTGACTTGATAACATCACACACCCGACCAAATTTAACGGAGGGTTGACTCAAGACTTTTTTTCTGAAATTTTATATATATATATATATATATATACATGTATGTATGTATGATTGCGATGCAATGATACATGTAATCAACGGGAGTGTGATAAGAGAGAGCGCCAAAAAGTACGATTCTCGCAAGTCCCCATGCATGAGCTCGTGCCATCCTCCATCACCCTCTGCTTGATGGATGGATGGATGGAGCTGGTCAAATTTTTGGGAACCATGCAACAACCGGTGACAGCAGTGATGATCTCGCGGAGAATTGAAGACACATACCCGTTGGGTTCCTGTTTCTTCTTTCCGGATCTTGCATCATCTAAATTAAATTATCAGAGTCGAATCATCCTCGCCATTGTGCCGACGTCGCCCTGTCTGCCGTCCTCTGTGCTTGCAAAAATAGAAACAGAGAGAAGGAGAGATGTGCTACACCACGTACTGTATTTAATTTTATGTTAATTTTGATAAACAGGGACGTACGAGAAAGACATGCATGCATGCAGGGCGGTAGAAAAGAAAACAACCTGTTCTGCTGGGACAGCTTTCACCAGAACGATCGATCCGCATGAATGTCGTAGAGGAGGAGGAGCATTGAAGCGTGGAGACTTCTGCAACTGCACCTCCTTCGTCTGGGTTGGGTTCCACCTTTTTTGTCCAACGGTAGAGATTAAACTTTGCTTGGGTAGTTCTGGGACATACGTGAAGGACCGGAGGTACCACTCGTCCCGATCGGACGGGCTTCGTTTCGTGATATGCATCATGCAATTCGTTTTTTTTTTAAAAAAAAAAAAATATAGATAGGGTTCGGTCGGTGAAGCACGTGATCGAAGAAAAAAATTTGCAGTCGCAGGCACCGATGACCGACGAAGGCGTGCGGAGAGGACAGAAGAAAACCCCCCCAAAAAAGAGAGAGAGAGAGCTAAGGACGACCGCGTGCGTGCTAGTGTGCTACTCGGATCTGCCACCGGGCTCACGCCGATCCGACAACGACGGCCCCAACAGGCCCACCAGAGGCACCGGCACGTGCGACGCCAGTAGGGGTCACCGTACGGCGGAGACGTCAGCCTGCCCGCGGAATCCGCCGAGTCGGTTCCCACGAGAGATCAGGAAGCGGTGGATGACGTCACCGGGCTCGGCGGTCAGATGTCATCGTCTCCAGTTTCTGGGCTGCTCCGCATTCAAAGCGGCTGCGACGATCGGACGGCCGAAGAGTAGCTGTTGGACTTTATTGGGTGGACTCACCGATGCTATGCTCTCTCTGACGGCGTGATAGCTAGCTAGGCGTTGCTTTGATTAATTTCCCCATCTCGTTGGTCGCTGCTTTTTCCATGCAGGGCTTCCGAACTCCTTCCTCGTAAGCAGTCGCATTGAAATGAAAATGTGCTGATCTCGTTCAAGTGCATGTACAGATCTAGAAATGATATTTTAATAGTTGAGATATTTCTTTTTAAACCTTACATTTAAAATTTTAATAATTATCTCAAAAAATAATAATTTTCAAAAAAAAAAAAAAGGACCATCAAAGGCGTCCCTCTTCTGCTCATGAAGGCAAATCTTTCAAACTGAAGGAGCAAGAAGGCCTGCGATTTTCATCATAACATAAGCATCGAGAAAAGACAGACGAAGCACACGAAGAAAAAGAAATCTGTCAACAAAGCATGTTTTCCATTCCTTCCTTTGAAAGCAATAAAGCAGCACCTCTCCGGCCTCTCTTCCCGTGACTTATTTTAGTCACTCCCAACCTCGATAACGGAACAATGGCCGTCAGCATTGCATCAGCGGCAGCTCAGTTCTGAGATACCGCTGTAGCAGCATCACAGTCAGACGCAGCAGAGATTTCCATGTTTTTATCTCTACCCAACTCCTGAACTCCGGCCAACCATTCAATTCCATTCCATCCTTCAGTCTCCAGATTTGTTTGGTCTCTAGGTGGGTGTGGGTGCAAGCTCGTACATACAGACTGGTCGGACGAGTCCAACCAAAACTCCTTTCCACTTTAACAGTGAATCATCGTTTGCTTTCCTCTTCTCGGGCGCTTGCTGCCAACAAGAAGGCTTTCTGTGCTTGAACTGTATAAACTGTTCTCCTTCAACGGCAATCTCATACGTTGGGCTTGGTACAACAAAGGAACTGACTGCGTCCAGTTCAACCCATTCCAAGTCCGTCCATTCTTTACGGGCTTCAGTCCATGGGCCTATTTCCGACTTCATTCAACCACAATGGGTCTGACCATATTTCTGGTACGGAAACTTATTGCGAAGTGTTCGAGACTTTGTCTTACACTTTGATACTATATAATCATAATTTTTTTAAGTACATTATAATATTTTATAATATATTTATTAAATAATTTTTACATATTTTATTATTTATAAAATCAAATCAATATCATTACTCGTAAATCATGTATTTTATTGTAAATCGTGAAACTCAACTGTTAGAGATAATGTTCTTTACTATTATCCTACTATTTCGATGAAAAGATAACTGTTAGCTAAGTGTTACGACAACAAATGTTTGTTGTTGAACTGGACGTGACAATGAATGTTTGTTGTTGATTCGGATGTGACAATGAATGTTTGTTGTCGAATCGGATGTGACAACAAAGATGTGTTGAACGTAACATTATTACAATGGAATAAGTTCGTTGTGTGTACCAAATCTAATACAGTTCTATTAGATTATTTACTTATTCTTCCCACATGCTGTATATTGTATTATTTTATATTTATTTGTAAAAAATAACTTAATACTTGATCTCTTGGAAGAATGTATTTTTCAAAGATCGTGGTTCAAATCGTGGCATGTAGTGGAGAAGGCTGGTTCTTAAAACTGAAGATCATGTTTTACATTGTGACCCACGATTCATCACTTGATTGGAAGATGAACAATTCTATAAGGATGAACTACTTTTCAGTCTATAAATAACCCTGTACTCATATGATCAACACCACCCTTAAAGCAATTGAAGTGTTGTTTGTGTAAATTGAAGATCATCAAAACATTGAAGACGAAGGAGTTTTATTGAAGGTTTATTTCATCGTTGCTTTTTTATTATGTAAGAATGATTCAGTGCTTAGTGTTGTAAATCTTTTTTTGTGCTTTATTGATCCTTTGTTTTAAAGGAGATACTTGATCATAATGGTTGTTTGTGATAACAAAACAAGAAAGAAGTAGTTCTTTCAAATTGTCTTGAGTTTTCTCAACATTGGTTTGAGAAAGTGAATTCGTTAAAAGATTAACTGGCAAAATGATAAGGGTATTTTGTTGGGTAGAACTTTGATTGTAAGAGGGCTAGTTCTGTGAACTAGAAATAGAGTTGGTCTGTTTCAAATAGTTAATTTATCTGTGTAATAAATTGGAAACACTAGGTTGAGAATGAACCAAAAATTCTTAGAAGGTCTATGTAGTATATAGTGGACTGCAACAGTGAGATTTTATCTATAAGATAAAGGCCTTAGACACTAGGTTGGGAGTGAACCAAAAACTCTCGATAGTGAATTTTTGAGTGAGCTTCAAGGAGTGGAGTACCTAGGTTGAGGAACCACTATAAATTTTCTATGTTGTGATTTGTTTAGTTTTTAATTTCACATTTTTTTTAAACAAATCAAACAACTTAGATTCACTCCCCTTTCAAATAACCATCAATTCTACATCAACTCACCTCACAATAATGCTGAGACAAACCAAACCTAAGGTGGTATGCTATTTTCAAATATTCAATCAAACATTTTTGCTTTGTGTCTAAAATTTGACAAAAATAAATTATTAAAAATTTATTTTTTAGTTAAAATTGAATTGATTGGAATTAAATTCAATGCAAATGTGGTGTCTATGTGCATCGTATAATTGAATAGAATTTAAAATTTTAATGTTTGTGCATGTACCAAAATTAGACAGAACGGAATTTATTTTTTATTTCAAAAAAGTAAAAAATTTATATATTTTAAAATTTAACTATTCATAAAATAAACTTTTTAGAAGAAGTAAAGGCTACTGGATTCCACTTGATTCATAAAGGAGATAACAGAATTAAATTTTGAACCCCCTTTAATATAAATTCCGTCTGTGAAGAAATTGAATTTTGTCAAAAAGATTTATACAAATACTTGAATTAGATAAAATTGAATTCTTTCCAATTCTGTGTACAAATCTATCTTAAACTATGTTTGTATCATTGGAATTCAATGAAAATAACTTTTTATTGGACTAATTTTAAAAGCTTTTTTTTACATAAAAAAATCATGAAAAATAAATCTCCCGTGATTAACCCTAACTCCCTCTCATTTAATCTCATTGAAAATTTTAACATCCACTTTGTATCCAGGACGATAAATTAAAACCTTATCTACGGTACTTCTCCTCTCCAAGTATTTGTATATCATAAAAAAATAATAATAATAAGGTCCGGGAGCCTACGAAGATGCCGATATTTATTTGATGCAGACCGCTAGAGAAATATTAAATTCAAATTCCAAAATGGTATCTTCTTCCAACCCTTCTATTACATCATCACTCTTTCACGACATTATTTTTTTTAATTGTCAAACAAAATACTATGATCAATTGATTACTCGGTGGTTACACGGACAGGGATGCGTGACGTAGAATCAAATAATCATCGGGAAAAAAAAGTCGAATCTACACACACACTATCAAATTTAAAATATTTCATTCCATCTCTATCCATTTCTTTTTATTCCAAAATTATCATTTAGACGTATTTATATATGTAAAATTGATTAAAAGTAAATTGATGAGAATTTATTTTTTTGAATGAAATAGACGAGTAAACTTGAACTAGTTAAATTTTAGATGATTTATATCTTATGAGTTCAAATTTTATTTTTATTGTAAATTAAAGAATAAATAGTATCAACGAAAATAAATTAAATTTAAATTTATTGACATAAATAAATGATCTATATAAATTAATTTAATTTTAATTTAATTCTCTTAAAGTCTGTCGACGTAAACTAAAGCTTCTTTCAAAATATACAATGTTTTTGCCTTTCGCTTGTTTTCAGGATAAATCCTTACATGCCGTGTTGTTTTGGTGATTCAGCTCAATGGAGAGACGAACTTACTCAACTTCGTTCCAAGAAAAGGAACTGGGCATGACAGGTCAGATGATTTGAATTCTTCCATTTGCTTTAACAACCATCGCCAGCTCATTTGAATTAACAAATTGCGTTTCTCTTTTCTAATTGATTTTTTGAAGTTACAGTAACTCATGTAAGATGTACAGAACGCGTTCTCGCAACTGGACATTGGTGCAGTGGACTTTTGTGAATTATTATATATATCTGTGTTTGTCAAAAATATGTGAATATCGATGTATATAATACGGTGAAGTGTATATTGTCGTACAAGTCGCGTTGTAGTTGTGGTGGAACACTGGAACAATGCAAACTTCGGGATTTTGAGATGATGTGGCCGCTACCTCTTTGGGCATTACAAAGTTAGGGTGGTGAAAATCACGCCTCAGCTATCCATCTTTGATTTTGCTTGAGATGGAAATTTGATGATTAATTTTAGTCTCTCAATTAAAGTTTAGTTACTTGCTCGCTTGCCATCTTCTCGCTTTTTTTATATTGTTAATGTTTTTACTTGAATATGAATCTAATTGTTTTCTCTCATGGTTTTAAAGATGAGTGACATTCAATATCCAATTGTTGATTTATTTAGTTGAGTCTTGGGATTGAGCATGATGGAATTATTTACAGAATTTTAGCATGAAAGAAATACTTCACTTCTAGTGCATTCGACATTATAAACAACTTATTTTTAGAAGAAATACAATCTTAAACATAAGTTGCATCGGAACATTAAAGAAAGTTATGACCTTTATTTGCTCTTCATGTTTCAAGTCACGAAAATTACTGCATTCAAAAAAATTATCTATCCTAACAAAATTAAATATAATGCATTGTGTGATAGTTAGGAAATTTATTAAACCAAGCAATAACAATATTTTTAAACATATCATTATATTTTGTAACATCTAAACAAGCATAACATAAATTTCAAAATCATTCAACTGATTTGCAACATCCAAAAATTAGAACCTTTATTGCTCCAAAAAAAATAGAGCTTTTATGCAGTTTTTTATACATCGAATAGTTATGAAAGCATATAAAGCTGGATGAGTTAACAATTGTACATAGCATAGTTATCAAAGCTACAGTTGGATGAGCTGGACATGTGTTTTCTGCACAAGCCACATACCAAAGATGCAGACCACATGTTTTACAATTGTACTGATATCCAAGATGTTTGGAAGTGTTAAGTTCTAACACAATGAAGGGATATTTAATCTCACAAAAGGGAAACCGATGCATTTAAAGCAGAGTTATTATTTCAGTCCGATCTATTTGGTGGCCATCTGCTCAAGGCAGGACACAGTTATATTCAGACAGGGCATGCCAAGGAAACCAAATAACACTGTCACATCTCTCACATATGTCCCAGCAGTTAAATTTTATTTTCCTAACATTATGAAATGATGCCAATCCACTAGAGGGTTAGGGTGGAAGAATGGCAGGCGTGGAAGGATAGCAGGTACTCAAGTAGCGGCATCTTGAATGTTCGAAAATAAAGGAAGAGTGGCTTTGAGTTCGAAGAGTGGTTTGCTCCTTTATGGGGTGGAAATTTCCTTGAATTTAGTGCTGTGCCTTCTCTTAAGAGCAGTTAGAAGTATAAAAAAGGTATGTTTATTTGTATTACTTCTAAAATTACTTTAATTCGTTCCTAAAATTAAAAACAGGGTTAAACAAATGTACCATAAATTAAAGATAAAGTCTCAAAAAACTAAAAAATGGAAGGAAAATTAAAAGCTTTCAAGCAGGTGAAGAATTAGTTGTGTCCTTAATCACATCTGCTCATGAGTAGAGGCCACTAAGTGCAATTCCTTCTGCACCTTCCGCAGACAAGGAAGAGTTGAGTTCGCATTCATTGACTTTAATTGCCTGTAATTTTTTTCTTTTCCAATCTCTTGGCTTGGGTAACAAAAGTCACATTTTCGATGGATGGAAATTACATCCGAATGTTCCTCTCATTTTACTTTTACCACGGAAATCTCTTCCCGTTGAGGCCAAAAATGTTAGAATCAAAGACGAATGATGCGACAAAAGACGGGCATAACAAAATAAAACAGAGAAACGTAAAAAGTGAAGGTGATTTCATTATCGAATGATAAAATAAAATCTAAATCGTACAATAAACGTAGAGATAAAAAAATTCGGTTTCATTCTTTGACCGCAAAGGAGAGAATTTTTCATTAGATTCACGAGCTCAAGTGAAACTTTTCAGGTTGCTTCAGAATGAACGATAAAATCTTCAAATCGGCGGGTAGATAAATAAATCCAACTTCTCCTCTCAATCACAGATCATCTCAATCTCTTTTGCATCATCGCGTCGGCGTGCGCTCATCCGTGGTTGACTTCTATCCATCGTGGTAATATGCAAATACGTGGACCGTAGGAGTTTTTACAAATTTAAAATAAAATAAAATTAATTTTTTTAACTTCCAAAAATCAAACAGATATTCAGCTGTTTCGATCCTCGGGTTTTGACTTGCGTTTTTCGTGCGATTTTCGGACTCTTTTCCTGCACATGACAACAAATCATTTTTTTCCCCAACTGGTGTATATCGGTTTTTGCTTATGGTCAATGCTGATGTGCGTAATAAAAAGAATATATTAAGAAATCCTGTTTGAAGTGAATTTTGATTATAACGAGAGTTTTACTGTATATTAAAATAGTATTTGTATATTTAAAATTAATAAAAAATTGTTAAATGACGTAATTATTGGTTATATTTGTTTAAAAGTATAATTATATAATGTAAAATTATATGATTTATGAAATAAATGTTTACATGTAAAATATTAAATATATTTGATAAATATTATAAATATGATTTAACCCGTTATCACGGTACCGCAAAACTCGCGGGATTATTTTCTTCCACAGTACAAAATCAGAAGAATTCTAATTTTTACTGTAATATCATTAATAAAAATGTGTGGTCCGTGAACGTGCGACATTTTCGAAGGGTTGGGAGTTGTTCGGCAGCAGAGAAAACAATTTCATCGAACTCCCACCTCACCGGTGACTGGGCCCCCCCACTCCAGAGTCGGCTGATTCCCAATCGGTTCCCCCTCCGCCCGCGTCAAATACACGCTCGCTTTCCTCTCGGGAACCCTAGCAAGCCTTGAAGAACAGGAAGCGCAAAGTATCTCGCCTCTCCTCCTCCTCTGGTGCATCTCCCGCCGGTGTCGAGGTAGGTGGTGAGAGGGTGTGGGGGTGTTGAATCAGATTTTCCGGTGGTTGGCTGCTCGGGGTTGGTGGTTTTCTTTCCCCTTTCTTTTCTTCTTCTCCGATGCCTTGATGGTATTTGCTACTCCTCCTCCTCATCCTTCTCCCCCTTTTTGTCAGGGAATTCGGGTCGTTCTGGTGGCCGAGGGGTACGACGTTTGAGAAGTCCTCCTCTATTGG